>PVKM010013144.1:0-30673 GCA_004027735.1 Carollia perspicillata
ATTCCTTAGGGCTCAGCCCAACGAAGGAGATTGTAACAAGATGCTCAGAAGACGGCATCGTCCTGCTGATTTGATGCTGCATGTTCACGCTACCATGCTGAAAAGAGCGGGGTGATTCAAAAAGCACTCAGCATCTTTTCAACATCTAGCAAACAGGATAGCCCTTATTTTCAGGGAAGCACCACACAATAACTAAAATGGTTCAATTTCTGCTCACTTAACAATTTTATGAGGAACCAAATAAAAGGCAACAGACAATAACAATATTTTCATTTTTGTTTAATTAAACTTTGAGCTCTAGGGAAATGAGCAGTAACTACCCAATTTAGCTTCAATAATAAATAAATAAAAATGAATGTAAATTTACCTTCACATCTTCATCCAGTTTCATAATCTTCTTAATACGGGCCAGTGGGAGTTCCTGTACTCGGAAATCTTTCTGAAATGAGTAACAAAAGGTGCATAAATGGTGGGAATAACCAATAGGGAAAAGCAGGTATCATGAAGCACACTGATTGGCTTAGTCCCTCCTTTTGGAAAAACTGGCAGGAGAGGAGGCACAGATGAAATGAAGAAAATACAATCTCCAGAGCAAAATTCTTCTTCACCCATGCAGAGTTTTAAACAATTAAAGGGTTTCAGGATAATCTCATGATGGCTTCCAACAGTGCCCTCATGAAAGGTAGCCCTAAGCAATACCCAATTCTTTGCCAGCACACTATAGAGGTACATTATGAGTGTCTTTTTCTTCCCAAAAGTTTACCAGTATGCAATGTGAAGATTAAAATGAGGTTTTTGCCTCAGAGGCATCCATTCCTCTAAGCTGTCAGTTCTTTCCTCTACTCAGGGATTACAAGGGCAAGTGCCAGCAGTACCTGGCCACAGTGACTCACAGTTCTCTTCAGCCAGTGTGACCTGGCTATTTCTAACCTTTGCACTAACCTGACACCAAAACTTGGGTAAGACCTCCTTTCCCATCACAGCAGCAAAGGGCTTGTGTCCAAAACTGGCGTGGGGGGTGGGAACCCGGTAGAAAGAAGAGTATGGAAGAAGGGCAAGGGTGAATCTACCAGTCCTGGCACACTGTTTTTTTCTTAACCAACAAAACTGGGCTGGAGGAAAACCACACCAACTTTACTGTGGAAAGGATTTAGGAAAGGGCTTTTTACCCAGGATTTCTCAATTATTTGCAATTAAGCCCTCTTTTGCTTTATTTTGACACTACTGGTATTTCAACACATGCCCAATAATGGATGCAATTGTAGAAATAAAAATCAATTCTGGGTTTCAGAACTGCAATGAAAAGAGAGGTGTGAAGGGAGAGATTAGCTAAAATCAGCAAAATCCCTGCTGGGACTAGGTATCAAATGACTGCTTCTGTAAGTGGCCTGAAATGTAACTCACCAAACCCAATATTCTCACCTGGGAATTTACATCATCACATTATGGAAAGAGCAGCTATTATATGAGATTTGGTATAATTAACATATGTAAGTGAACTTTCTTTTCCAAGACCAACAGAATACCTCAACTAATGTCAAAGCAGAGGGTATTTGGAAAAACATAAAAAGCCTTTCCAGAATCCCTTTTATGACTACAGAAGGAGGAGCAACCGCTAGGACGAAGTGCACACCGAGACGTCTCATTTCCCCACGCACACCCAACAAGCTGCTTGGCTACTGGCTACCACTCACCTCTACAAACTTCCAACACCAATTCTGCATCTTTTCCTTTTCCAAATTAGATGTCAACATTTTCCATGAAGCCCTTACTAAAACTAACCCTGAAGTAGCAGAGGTTTAGGAGTCCAGTTTATTAAAATTTCACTGAAAGGAGAGAGCAGGACACATTCTTTCTATTCCTACTTTTTTCCTCCTTCATTTACTCATTCATGTAACTCGACTACTACGATACCTACTACTATGTGAAAGATAAGAACCTATTCTTACATTTGAAAGGCCTGTAATTTAATTTTTAGAAACTGTCACATAAAAACATTATGGTCCCCTATGCTATACTAGAATGGGGGTGTAAAACCCCTCAGGGACAAAGAAAATAACCAGCTGACGATGAGGAGTTAGAGAGAGCAGGAGGACTGGCACCCGTCCCACAGAGGGGCTGACACCTGAACCGCGTCAAGGCAATGCTACAAATCTGTTTGCTGAAAAAGTATGAGAGTGCTGTCATTCAGACAGAGGGAACAGTATGCACAGAAGCACAGAGACACAGAAAACATGGCCCATTGAAATTTTAGATGTATGACCTTAGTACAAAAGGGAACAACAGGAAAGAAAATGCTGGGTTGAGGCTAGACCCTAAAGGGATTAAAAATAAAACAAAACAGAACAAAACATTTAACCACAGAATCAGTCTCTGGTCTTCCTCCTTGTGTGGCATATCACAGAAAGTGACAATGTGAAACAGAAATGCCAAAGAAAATGCTGGGGATGACAATTCCTTTGGAAGGCCTCCCAGGGTGATACACAGCACAAGATTATAGCCATAAGATTTGGTTCTCTCGTAAATCTGCTGTCATTTGGCTTGCTGACTGAATATAATTTCCACAAGAGTGTTCCAAGATTACTTAACCAAAGCCCAAAGCTGATAGATAAAAAGACCTCCCCCCCACCTTGAAAAAGTAAAATACCACTTTTAGAATTTCTACAAGACTAGTCTTTAATCAAAAGCAACACAAAAGGGTCATATCGGATAAAGAGATTATATCATTCCCACCTCGGAGAGGCATAAAACAAGGCAGAAATTTACAGAAAGCTCGGTTCTAAGCCTTACCCCAACCCTTCTTTTGTGAGAAACTTTCTCATAATCCCCAAACCTTGAGCTCTCAAGGGGCAGTGTGTGAAAAGCAGATCTTCAGATGTGTGTGTATGTGCGGCTCATTATTACTGACAAGAGCCCAGTCACATGTAAGGGTTTACGATGAGCTTACCAGAGAGAGAGCCCTTTACTATCAGTAGATTGAGGCCCACTAAATTGGCTTTCAGGTCAATGCTCCCTCAGTCATTGGCAACCATGCACCTGATGTGGAGAACATTTTACTTCTGCTCCTGACGCTGATCCGTGTGGAAGAAGTGAGACAGACTGACTTTCTTTCTACTCTCAATAGTGTTATCAGTGAGGTGGAAGAGCAGATTCTCTCTCAGAACATTTCTGTGCTCCTGACCACAACTGGAGAACTGCACTAAAAATGCCGCCATCTGAAATTGCTGAGTTTCAAAAGGTCTGAATTCACTCAATGAGAGCTCAGAGCCGAAGAAAAGCCTGTGGTTCTTAGGCTGCACTAGAGCATTCAGAGTTGCAAATAGTGATGAGACACCTTTTCCCAGGTCTACCGCATCAGGCGCTCCGGCAAAGACCAGATTCCAGTCCTCCCAAAGGCAGCGATCCTCAACCGAGGCCACATGTCAGAATCACCGGGAGTGTTGGGAAAACAAGATGCCTGGCTCTACCCCAGACTAACGGAACCAGGAATTCCTGGCATCATGTTTCATGAAAACTCCCCTGGTGACTATAAGGGTTAAGGGCTACTGCTGCTTTTTAAGGCCGTGCTACTCAAAGTGGGGTCCTTGGACCAGCAATGGCTTCACCTGGGAACTCAGAAGAAATGCAGAATCCCAAGCTCTGTTCCAAGCCTACTCGATCAAAATCTGTATTTTTAACAAGATCCTCATGTGGTCCATTAGACAACAAAGTTTGAGAAGCACTGGTCTACAGCAAGGGCTCAAACACAGGACCCGTTTTGTAACAATCCATAGACCTTCACCGCCAAGTTCCTGTTTAAATGGTTATCTGACTGTGCCCTGGCTGATGTGGCTCAGTGGATTGAATTCTGGCCTTCGAACTGAAAGGTTGCCGGTTCGATTCGCAACAGGGCACATGCCTGGTTTGTGGGCCAGGTCCCCAGTTGGAGGTGGGCAAAAGGCAACTGATCGATGTCTCTCTCGCACATCCATGCTTCTCACCCTCTCTTTCTCCCTCCCTTCCATTCTCTCTAAAAATAAATAAATAAAATCTTTAAATGGTTATCTGACTGTAATGCTAGAAATGTCATTGTCCAATCTGGAGGCACTGAAGAATGGGCTGTAACTGGAAAATAAAAGAAAGTGACCTAGGCGTTACATTACAGCTAACTGAAAACTGAATGGGATGCAGGGAATAAGGGGAAGATTAGATTTTTCTTAAGATTCAAAAAGAAATGCCTCCCTCCCTACTCGCCCCTGAAAAGACAAACTTGGCTTTTTCTTGCCCACTTTCAAAGGTCTAGAAGGATAAAATTCAACACCAAAAAGCCTGTCGATTACTGTTTTCAGAGCTCTGCTGAGCAGGAAGACAGTACTTTACACAAACACTCTAGCGCACAATCATTTTGGTATGATTTTAACCAACTTCAATTCCAGCTGAACACCACCTGGATTTATGCACAATTACCAAGTGAAGAGAGCGTGATGGCCATGCCGAGATGAAAGATAAATTGCTTTTGCAGAACTCAGACCAAAATGACTAGGTCCAGTACTTCCAATACATCATGTAACATCACGTAATCAACTTCGACTACTTGTTTTTAGAACAATCTCTGTCCCAATCTTAGAGACTACAACACCTTATGAACATTCTTATAAGTTTTATTCATGTTTGGATAGTTGAAACTTAGACATGTGATGTCAACCTAAAAGGCTCTGATATATCTGAGGAAGTGTGGTTAGAAGCGCTGTTGAGCTCTGGAAAGGCGCAGACTAAGGACGAAAATATCTGGCAACGTTATACAACAGAGGTGCAGACAGAGAAGCAGATGCTTTCGTGTGCCACAGGGAGAGGTAGATGAATGGATAAATAAAACATAGCACACACATGTATACATGGAATATTATTCAGACTAAAGAAGGAAAGAAATCCAGTCACATGCTAGAACACGGATGAACCTTGAGAACATTATGCTAAGTGAAATAGTGAAATAAGCCAGTCATAAAGAGACAGGTATTGTACGATTCCACATATATGAGGTACTTAAGACGGGTAAAAGTCATAGAAACAGAAAGTGGAACAGGGGTTACCAGGGGCTGGGAAGAGGAGGAAAGGACAGTTGTTGTTTAATGGGTACAGAGTTTCAGTTCTGCAAGATGAAAAAGTCCTGGAGACATGGTCCACAGCAATGTGAATATATTTAACACTACTGAATTATACTGTTTTAAATGGTAAATTTTGTGTGTTTTTAGCACAATTAAAAGAAAATCAAAGCTCAACGAAATACAAAAAAGGTTAAGTGCTGAGCTTGGACCTCCAGAGTTTCTCGGGCCACTTACCTGAATTTGGATTTGTTCCTATGCTCAGCTGGAATGCAGACTTTCGGTACCGACCTAACCCTAACCCCGGGAGGGTGCCAGTTTTACACCAGGCTGACCCCAGCACTGAAACCTGATCAGCTTACCCAGGAGATTATCCCCTTAAAATAAGGACAAAAGACTCCACTAATGATGTGATAATTTCATTTTTTTCCCTTCTTCTCTTTTATATCCGAGACTGATAGTACAGATAAACCACCACCTTCAGACTGTGGAAGAGAAACGATGACTTTTCAGTGGGAATCCACAGGTGAACAGAGGCCACTCTGAGAAAGGCCAAACCAAGTTCAACTTCTGAAAATCTCCCCTATAAATGAACATGACCCACAGGTACATTCACAATATAAATTAGTTTTTTTACCCTTGAGGTCAGTGGACATTAATCACAATGAGAAGTTATTTTTATTTTATTCATTCATTACTTGTTTACAGTCTGTCTCCCCCACCAGAGTTTACATTCTGTGAGTGCAGTGATCCTGTCCGGCTGGTTCACTACTGGATCCGCAGAAACTATCGTAGCCATAGTAGGTGCATAACAAGTATTGTTGAGTGAGCGAATAAACTGACCTTGTATGTCAGAGGTTAAAAGCCAGTAATTCTAAGAAATTACGACATCAGTTCTACATTAGGAAGGAACCCAGTGTCTGCTCTGCCAGGATGTAATACCTCCAGAATAGGAGTGACACATCTAACCCAGAGAGCTCCTTCAGAATTTGCTGAAATGACACCAAATGGAACATTCTCTCTTCCTCAAGGACATGATGCTGTACTCTGAAAATAGTCTAACTCTAGCCTGTCTCACCTCCTGCTACGACTGTTAGACCCTTAATCCTGCCCAACCCCCTACTACACACAGTCACCTCCCGCCCCTCTGAACTTCTCACTGGTCCTCTGAACAGAAGGCCCTCCCCTCTGGGCCCCCAGGCCTTTACGGATGATGGTTCTCTGCTGAAAATATACTCTCCCATCCTCTCCATCTGGTGAATGGGTGCTAATGTAACAAGACCCAATGAAATGTCCCCTTTAATTAAGGCTTCCCTTAACGCAACCAGGGAGAAACAAGCCTTATGTCCCCTGTGTGCCCACAGCACTTCTACTGCTTCAGACTCATCACTGTGCCTGACTCAGGAAGTGTTTAATAGACACTTACTGAAAAAATGACTGCAGTTATAATTACTAGATTGTAAGATCCTCGAAATCGGGGTTATACTTGATCCTTTTAAGTCAGTGGTTTTCAACAGGGGATGATTTTAGCTCCCAAGAGACATTTGCCAACGTCTAGAGATTCTTTTGGTCGTCACAACTGTCAAGAGGTGGGGATGTAGTGAGCAAAGGCCAAGGGTGCTGCTAAACATCCTACAGTGCACAGGACTGCCCCCATGACAAAGGACTATTCTGGCCAAAAATGTCAGTAATGCTGCTGTTGGGAAACCCTAACATAGGTGTATCTTTTAAAACCTGGAAAGAGTGACTGCTTAGAATAAATAGATCTGTTGTTGAAAAAATTGCCCAACAGTTTCCACCTGGGTCTAGAAATTTGGTGGGGCCTCTAAATTGGGCCTGAGAAATGAGCTGAAGCTACTGAAGAAAAGCTAGAGCTCTGCTTTTCTGCATTCTCAAAAGATGTGTCTTACATTAAACTACCTCCAAGTCAAAGCATCCACTATAAACCCACATGCCTAAGGAAAGTCACTGAGATGTGAAAAAAGCCCTCATACTGATAGTTACCTCATCTAAGGTAAATCATATTTTCAGTTCCCTACCCGAAGGTCAGGAATAAATTATGCCTTCGTAAATACGCTTAAGATTAAACATGTTTTAGTCTAAGCTTTGGTCGCTCATCTCACAGCTCTTTACACCCGTCAAAAGTTTCTCATTCTTTCTTACCACTGTTAAGTTCCGGATTTCTTCCATGACACGAGGCCAGAAGGACTGCAGGCTTTGCTGGGCATCACTGCTGCTGGTGCCGCCAAATCCTCCTTCTGTGGACATTCTGACAACTGAAGACGAACACATACATGAGACACATTAGACATAACAATAAAGTCAGACTTTCTGTCCAGATCATTTATATCTTTCCTTGTAGATGTTTTCACTACTTCATTCAACTTTTCAACAATGGGAAATTAAATTTAGGATAGAAAGAAGAGGGTCAGAACCTACATTCGATCAACTGCTTTGTGATGGGGGAAGAAAGGTCAGTTGGGATCCTCACATCAGCTATAACTGTAGATAATATTATAATGTCTTAAAAGGCTTACGGGGGGGAAGTAAAAAATTCCAAATGGCTTAAATGCTTATCTGGCAAATAGTTAAGTGCAAGAAACAGTTTAATCAAACACAAAGAACTAGACACTTAGTGATGTCCTAAGAATTTCTATTCTGAGAAATTATCTGAAAAGGTTTAACAATGCCACTAACAGGATACTGGCGGAGAGCTATGTAAGTCATTAAGACCTAATTCTGAAGAGCTGAAAGAAAAGCACCAAAGCAGGTGTCACGTGGCCAAACATGTTACTTTCCAGGCTCCATGAGGATACATGCCAGTATAAAGGATGACAAACCAAAGTTTAAACTGTGAGGATGTTTGATTCACTCTTAAATGTTTGCCTGGGATTGTCCTAGACATCTCTGCTTTTTTTTTTTCTTTTTCCTTCTTAAGGAAATGATGAAATGAAAAGCATGGAAGGAAAACAAAAGTACAATCTTCAAAGCAGATTTCACTCTGGTGTAATGACATAAGTGGGTGATGATGTAATGGGAAAAGGTTTGGAGCCAATTTCTAGTGCTGGAGGCCTACAAGCAGCTCTATACATCAACGGGAACTCTAAGTACAGGGAAGTAATATGATCTTGCAGTTTCTGGAGGGAATTAGAGTGAAGTGTTGAATCACATTTGCAGATGACTAGATAAAATCCTGAGTCCTAAATAACTAACTAGGTCCTCCACTCAGCTCCCATCAAATTTTCACTTATCACCATATGCACGTAGCCTATACAGTGCTCTCTCAGATGTACTGAGAACAAAGTAATCTAGAGAAGCTTATTTATTTATTTTATTAGTAGTCTTACAAGGTAGTCACTACAATGAAGAGAGATGCTAATCTTTTATAAAATGGGGCAAATAAAAAATCTTTCCACAAATGAAAATAATTATTAAAAAACGTCAAATAAGAATCTAACTTTCATTGTATAGATCTGTGGACAGGCCTGATCTTAGTAAAATCTACCAGGCAAACTGCTACAGTCAAAGGAGGAATATGCACAATTACCATGTGATATCTTATATACTTACTAATAATGAGTGGGTTTGTTTGAGTGGAAACATCCATTAGATTTAGAAAATCATTAACAACTTCTGGTTGTTCTGTGATGTCTTCCCACAACCATTAGAAAAGTGAACAATTCTAGAAACACGTTTAAAACCGTCTGTGCACATTCTGCTTTCAAATTTCACACTGCCCCAACTGAGGACGTCTTAGCGTGATCAGTCCCCAAACATAGGGGCAGTTGCTGTGAGGGGACGTTTGACGGCTCAGGGCACACACCGATGGAGTGTGGGCGTGGCGGTAGGTAGGTGCACAACCGAAATTAAGTATTTCTGGAACTCAAAAATTAATTAAAGGTTAAGTTTTCAAACCTGAGAGTCCCATCTGCGTTAGATAATTACAAACGGACAACGGAAAAAAGCACATCAGTCAAAATGTCCTTTATGTTTTATTGCATCATAGACATTTAGGAGCCACCCAGGCCCACCCCTCTGCTCAGGGCTCTGCTTCAGCCTCTGCCCAGTCCCTCACGAGCCCCTGCTAGGTGGTCATTTGGCGCACATCTGAGGTCCTCCCTCTCCAGTTCAGGGAAACGGGCCTACTGGCAGGTAAGGCATTCTGTTCGGAAAGTTCTGACTGCTCTTTACATCAGGTTGAATTTGCAAACAAAGTTGCATTCGAGCTTTGGATTTAGAATTATAGCTTTTATGATTTTTCCACCTCTTTTTATAAATTCCTGACTTCAAAGATACTCTCATCAGGGACAGAAGATCCTGTCATGAGGAAAGAGATAAAAAGGTTTGGAGTGTGTTTTCTAACATCTTTGCACAGAGATGATTAGTAGCTAATTCTTCTAATACCTACTGGAAGGACACAAATTATGACTATAAACGAGTACTTTGATTCAAAAGGCTTTCCTTAAGGTAGTCCAGTCTTCAGATGGGGCTTTAAAAATCAGACCAAACCTCAAGCCACAGACTTCAGGAAAACAAACTGATATCCTCAACGTTTTCTGACCAAAAGCACAATGTAACATTACAATCATAAAACCTAATCACAAACACATACAACTTTTGCTCACCAAACACCTAAAATTAAAAAATATAAAGCAGCCTTAATCTCATCACTTATTTTAATAATTAATATATTAATTGTAACAAAATTGATTCTACCACAGAAGTAGCCTATTTATAACATCTACAGCCCATGGGAAATATGCTAGGTTCATCTTCTAGGAGGATGAGAGAAGGTATGTATGTAAGTATACATATTTTTAGACAGAAGGGAGGGAGGGAGAAAGAGAAGGAAAGAAACATCAATGTGTGGTTTCCTCTCCCACACCAGGGACCTGGCCTGCAACCCAGGCATGTGCCCTGACTGGGAATCAAACTGGCGACCTTGTGGTTCACAGGCCAGTCCTCAATCCACTTGAGCCACACCAGCCAGGGCGAGAGAGGGCATGTATTTCATAGTAAGAAAGAGACTTATATTCCATGATCCTCTTCATTCCATTTTAAATTGCTATCTCTATCATGGGGTAAAGCTATTTATATACAGTTGACAGGGACAAAACTGCCTTAAGGCCAAGCTACATTTGCTTAAATCACTCTTATGAAAAATGCAAGATAGAACTGCCCAGATTTAATTCATTATTGATGTTAGATTTAACATTCATGTTCATTAATTACTTTATAAATCCTTGAATAAGACTCCTTGACTTAAGGATCAGGTGAATTATTGCATGGTTGTTGCTACAAGGAATCTCAACTCCCAACATCTATTACCGTGATTTATTTGGTTTTTAAAACAGTTTGCTTTTCAAAGGCTAGAAAAGGAAGAATCAAAGTCCATCATGAAAAGGCTATTGCTCCAATGTTAAACTCAACCACCATCTCTCCCCAAGTCTTCTCTAAATACCCCCATCTGGAAGCGATGACTCCTTCTTGTGAACCTAGAGTTGTTGATCTGTATCTCTTTCTGCTCTCATCATGTTACTTTGTATGATCACTATTTATGTGTACGTCTTATCATATTTCCCTTTCTGGTTTATAAGCTCCTTGTGGCTAGGGCCTGAGTACGATTCATTTCTGGATTCCTTGCAGCATCTAGCATGCAGTCCGATTAAGTAATCACTCCTGAAAAAAAGGGCAAGAGAGTTGGGGTATGGCCTTTCTGAGAAAGAGGCCTCTTGGAAAGTTTGCCCCAAAACAGACGTACTGGGATTGCTCAACCAACCAACGGAAGTGGTTATCTTGTACAAACTATGCTGGGAAGCTCAGAATAAATGAGGTTCTCGCTGGGCCTTCAAAGGAAGGACTACAACCAGAAATCCACATGACTGGAAGGATGGGCACACACCCACAAACATGCACCCAGTCCTGAACATTGTAAGGCAGACTGGAAGACAGGACACACGTGTGCATACGATTCCTAAATGTAAATCTTTTGAAAGTCTGAACCTTCTCAGAAAGGAGACCAGGATAGATTAGCAGTTTGAAAAATTTATGTCAATAAGGTAAGTAGGAGGAGAAGGAAGGCAAATACCTCTTTGGCCATCCATTAACAAGAAAAGGAGAAAACCATGAAGGAAATAAGATGATTCAATCAGATCACCCCATGGTGGCCAATCTAGCTGTCATTCTAATATCTAATTAGTCTTTATCATTCTTGAAGAAAGAAAAAGAAGCCTAAGTAGTTTTTAAAACATCTCAGAAGCAGAGTGGTCCTCTTTTAGTATTCTCTTGGAAATCATTCAAACTCTTACTTTTGACCAGGTACATGCTTGCCAAATCCTCCCTTAGTGATGCCTGTATACAGAAAGAATGTATCAAAGTCATAAAATACAAAGAGAAATACAAGGTTTTATGGCCATAGTCCCTAATTTCTAAAACTCCTGTACCTTTAGATTTTAGCTCTCCTACTTCTTGGCGTGTACCTCATTCTCTCTACAAAAGTCCTTTATAATGTGCCAAAACCCACAGTACAGCGCTCTGAACTAACTAAAACCAAATCAGATGTTTTGGGGTGATAATACTTTAAAACCCTAATATCAGAACAACTATTCCAGTTTAAAAAAAAAAAAAAAGGACCACAGAAAGCTCACCTAAAATGAAGCCCAATCCTTGACGAGTGCTGTTCTATTCAAGTACTAGAGCTGACTCATCCCTGGCAGTGAAGTTTTACCTAAAAATAATGCTCTCATTGTCAAATGCAAGCAAATCTCTTAGCCCAGTTTTGAATGAAAAACACATCCAAACATTGGTACCATCTTTCCCCTTAGTGCCTCCACGCTCCAACTTGCAGTCTTTAGATGGCTAGGTGTGTCTCAATCATTCCTTTGTCTCCAACTTAACAGACCCCGACAAGTATCTCCCTACACTCGAAGCACGTGACTTGCATTTTGATGTTTTCTGTCATTAGATGACACGACTTTTATTTTCAAGCCCCATCAGCAGCAGTATCACATGCATTCGACGTTCCAGTACTGCTTCAGGAATTAAGTCAGTTACAGTTTTCTTTATTTGAATCAGCTAGAACTGTTGGGATGTTGTGTTTCAAACAGTGAGTGGGAGTTTAAAAGAAAGATGGAATATTAATATGAATAAACAGATGGATAAGAAAAGAAAAAAATGGGGTAGGATTAAAGGTAATTTGAGCTTGCTATCTTAGATAGTCTTCCAAAGTACAAAGAAAAATGAAAACTGTAAGAACTGAGATTTCCAAAACAACACAATTCTACTAATAGAGTTTTTGGTTCTCATGTGCATACAGATGGACCTCGGGACATGTACCATTATCAATCATGGCTAAAAAGCACTTCAAGCCTTAAGGAGGCATATGCTCTCCACAATAAAACCAACCTCGAACTGACAATTTCAGAGAAAGAAAAATAACACTGCTCTGGAAATCAAAAGACCTATGTTTATGAACTGGCCTGCTGCCCACCACTGGCGGCCTTGGGCCAGCCACGCCGCCAAGCTACTCCAGGACTGATGTATACACTGAATACATGCTAAGGGGTGGTCTGATTCGGAAGGCTGACACTTCACTACTTGAGGGTGCCACAAATGAATAATACAAGGGAAGGCAGGGTGACTAGACAGAAAAGAGGTCTTTATTTAAGCTCATCTAAGGTTTCTACTTAAGTAAGAAAGCACTAAGCTTAGTGCCAGAAACCTTACTACTTAAGTTCCCTTACATAACTGGATACCAGATGACACCAACTACTATAAGAATGAATAATGTAGCCTTACTGGAGACCCCTTTCCTGACGAATGCCAAGTTTAGCGTTTGAGGGTATGTCTGTCTCTAGCTCCAAGAGGCCAAGTATGAAGCTTTTCAAACTGCCTTCCGGAAAAAAAACATGCTTCCCAAAAGACTAAGGGTTGGAACTAACTGCACACTGCTCTCCCTGAAGATCTGCTCATGAGGACACATTTTTTAAATTGGCAGCAGAAACAGTTTTCCTTCAAAAACAAAAATGTTTCTGTTTGTTATCTACTACAACATAATCTTTTAAACAGGGCCTAGATCATAATATAGTCATAAATGAAAACCTATACCAGATAGAAAGAACTGGTTATAAGCAATGAAATTGACAGGAAGGCATGTACGGAACATTTTAAAACCTGTGTCTGTGGAAAAGAAATGGTGTCTAAACATCTTACCTCACACACTTTCTTCCTCATTCCTTCATTAATGTTCAACTTAAACCATTCCTGCATATATGACAGCAATAAAACAATATTGGTACTTTGTATGATGGGAAAAGAAGATCAAATCTTTCAGTAAAGTATTCTAAAGCAAAGGTCCACAAGCCTCTTTTTGTAAATTAAGTTTTACTGAAGACGGCGACCCTCATTTATCCACATTGTCTATGGCTGCTTTCACACCACAACGCAGAATTGGAGTGTTACAACAGAAACCTATGACCCGCAGGCTGAAAGTATTATCTGGCCCTTTACCAAAAAAGGGTCAGATAACATTTAGAACCCAGTTCCGAAAAATGTTAAGTGTTTTAGTTCACTGAATCCTTCCATGACAGGTACTGTTATTCCCCATTTACTGACAGGAAAACTAAGTGCCAGGGGTTGAGAAGTTTGCCCTAAATCAGTTGTTATATGGCTCGTTCACCTGCTCAGCCTCCATTAGGAGTAAACTGGACAAACCCTTCTGTCCCACAGAAATATCTGTCAATCTCTTTTACCCTCCAACTTAATAGGAGTAAATAAATTCTTGCAGAAAGAATGATGAGTAACTGGTTTTTCAGCCCTGAGCCTGAAAGAATCCCGACATGAGCCGGAGACAGAAATAATGCCAACAGCTGGGATCACAGTTACCCTAAAACAAAGAGCCATTTTGCTTACTGGATCTCTTCTATGATTCAGAAACCCTGAGAAGAACCTCTTGTCCACCTTCTGGCAGGATCCTGTGTTTGTGTATGCTCAGGAGAGGTGAGAAGTGTGATTAGTGGGATTCTGAAAGATGTTTCAAAGACGCCACCTTCAGACCTTTCGAGTTACAAACTACTTGTCATATACATTATCCCCGATTGATCTTTACTCAGCTCAGTGATAAAAATATCAATATTATTCTAATTTTACAGGTAAGAAAGATGAGAATTGGGTATTTTAAGTTACTTGTTCAAGGTCATGATATAGTAAACAGTGGAAATGCAAAAGCTCTAAAATTCTGTTTTTGACTTGGAATAGCTTGTTCATTCTCACTTTCCGTGCTGTTTTAAAGTACATGTCTATTCAAACTGTTCAGAAAGATGAGTAATCTCAGCTTTGATCACTGACTTAAAAGTCTTTAACTCAAAGAATCATTTATTATCCACTTGCTCCCCACATCTCTGTGGCAATCATAAAAGATGCTAACAACACTACCGTCTCCTATCATATAAGCATCTTTCTTTTGTTTCTCTGTTGTCTCTTTCCAGGCTCTAGCACTCTTTTTTCTTTTCTATTTTATCCTTCTCATTTGCATGTCTCTAGGTCAGTCAGTTGCACCTATGAATACTCAGTTGCCAACAGTGGGGGGCGGTAAAGTACAGGGTAAATACATTAAAGAAAATGTACTGGCCCTGGAGACCTTGCAAAGTGCCGCTGTAGGTGGGCAGAGGCTCCAAGAAGTTAAGTGATTTGCCCAGGATCATAAACATATAGCAGGTTAGTAGCCAGAGAGCAAGAATCCCCAGGTTCAGTACATATATGTCAGAAGGTCATGAAAAATACCAAACATCACACACAAGCCAGATGGCATATCATCATCCCTGCTCAGAGAATTCTCAATTAAAAACCTGGATGGTGTTAACAGAAATGTCAAAATGAGCTCGGCTGTATTGATTTGGCTGTATGGATTCTGCTATTCTGCTGATTCACAGACACGCTGAATTCTGCCCTCTGCTTGGCGTCTTTTATCATTGAATTGTTCAAAGAAAGAAAAAAGGCGGGGGGAGGGCAAGAGCAGGCATGAGATAAAACAAAACTTCCAAGACAACCAAACACTAAATCTCCCACTTCCATGTATACAGCTGTCAGGACCCGAGAGTGTAAAGACCACTTCAAAGAGTGCAAAGCAACTGAGATGGTTATGCTAATCTCTTACATTTGTACGTGCTTTACACTTTGTAAAGCAGCTTTCTGTACAGTATCTCATTTGGTTTTCACTGCAAAAACAGCACAGGTACTGATATTCCCTTTTGACAGATAAAGATACTTTCTCCAGATAGACTGAGGGTCTTGCCTTCAGTCACAGGGCAAAATATGTGCCAGAGCTGGAACTAAAACCCATATGCCCTGATTCTCAGTGTGTGCTTTTTCGGGGCATGTTCTCCTCCCTCTTTAAGAATTGATAACTCAGTAAAGGACCAAAAACTTAAGAACCTGTGGACCTTCTCAGCCTGGAACATAAATCCACCAACCCTTTTCTCTTTAGTTCTCCTGATCCTCCTCCTGGAAAAAGTATTCCAAAATGTCAAGATGTCAGATTCTTAGATACTTCAAAGTTGAAAGCTCAAGGTGTTCAAGCACAGCAAAACTGCAGTTGTCCACAAGAACTGGGACTCGGGGATATCTGGTCACCAAGCACAAGCACGAGTGGAGATGAAAAGTTCTGGCAGATCGAGCTCAAAGTTCACCCTCTCTGGGGGCCTGGTGATGGAAGTCAGTCGCTCTACAGTTCAGAGGAACAGCCTTAGCCTAGCACCCTCATTGGAGATGGTTCCACAGCTGCACACTAAGGAGGAATCGTCTGGCTACATGTATGTAGCCCTCCGAAATTATAGTTATTGCTACATTGTGAACATAGTGAATTCCTTTGTTCTAACTACCTCCATAGAGCTAAAGCAAGGAGTATAAATCACAGCTAAGAACTATAAAGCAACTGATTATTTAAGAACACCATGACTCATCTAAAAATACCAATCTCTGTGGTCCAAGATAAGAACCCAAGGAGGTGCCCAATACATACCACAAAGTATGCTTCTACAAGCCTTGGAACACCACGGAACACCAGAGAACACCTAACACAACTCTAACCTCCTATCTGGAAAAAGTCCTCCGACTACTGTATTTTGCTGTGTACAATGCGCACCCACGGTTTGTGCACATTATACACGAGATTATTATACCCTTGTATAATGCGCATCCTTATTTTCCCCTCAAAAACCTGGGCAAAAAACTGCACATTATACAGGGCAAAACATGGTACCTATCTGATATTAGTGAACTCAGGACTGACGAAGACAATTTTCCAACACACTGGCAGTGCTCATGCTTTGTTCTGAGAAAGGTGGCTCCGTTCACCTATCTTGTTTGACAAAAACTTTGAAAAATAATTCAACTTGACTATTCAATAGTATAATTCAATAATATATTTGATCCTTTTATACAACAACCTGATTAGTCATACAATGTAAGATTATATGCAAACTCTGCAAAAATTCTTTTTTTTTTTTTTTAGTGTGTCGTTTAGGGGCAGAGATGCAAGGAAAAGGGGAGGTGGGAGGAGGAATGGGTCCCATCAGACAGACACAGCTTTAGCTTGTTTCCCATCTACAGTGACAAGGTGCAGTGCAAAGACCTAGTGACAGGGCTTATGTCACCAGGCTCTGCCCCTTGCTTCCTCAGCCACAAAATGGGCATCTCACCTTCCTTAGGTAATTACCAAGTGAGAGAACAAATATAAAGTCACTCCGTTAACTCTAAAGTGCTATGTTTCATAGAAACATTGTAAACTGTTTCAATGCTTAACTACCTTCAAGGGTGGCTTCATAAGCATTTGCCCAGTTACTAATTACAGAAAAGAAATAATCACGGAGTTCAGGATATAAATAACCAGGTAAGATGGCTGGAAATTTACCATTATTTCTCTAGTGAAAAGTTTCTTATTGTCTTTACTTTTAGATTGAGAATAATTACATACCTAGTCTAGAAACTAAATACAAGTGCCTTATAGTAAAAATTATGCTAAATCCTACAAATGTGATTATCTTATTCCTGGTAAACTACTGTGTGTACTGCTCATCACTGTTATCATGATCATGTGGCTATAAATTATTTGCTAAAAGCGAATGTTGCCAATTCCTACACACGTATATTTATCAATGACTTCATGCAGAATGCTGCCATTTGAAACTTGAAAAACTAACTAACACCAGTAAAGTTAAACACAAAGCAACTTGGGGAGAAAAAACACTAATCTTTGCACTGGATGGAGATGTGTATGTACCTTAAAGCTGAAACAAGAAAGCTTAAGGTCACACTCACACTCACACACACACACACACACACACACACACAAAATCTCAAAGAACAGCTGGATAACAGTTGAAGGAAATATTTGTACATTTTCAGAACAAGTGAATGCCATCCGATTCTAGGGCATTATTTCTAATCTTTTACATATCAAGGCACACACTGAAAATGTTAATATTGGCTTTCTGAATATTTAACCTATGGGCTGATATTGATGCTCTCCCTCAGTTTAACTTATCACAAGACTGAGTACCATGCATGGTGCTCTAAGCAACCTGAGGAAAATGTAGGCTACAGTGACACCTTTATTTGGTTCTGTGTGCCTGGCCAGGGAAAGTTACAGATATTCTCCGGTTTTAACTACACTAACATTAAAAAAAACGGCCAATGACAAGAGTAACACTAATTCACATATGGGAACTACACACTCAGGTAATAGGCGTGTGCAATTAAGAAAGCTTCGAGAACACTGACCTAGAGGACTCGGCCCTGCTCATTCCTACCTGTCTCAACTTCGGGATCTGGCCTTTTGTTTCCATCTTTAACATTAAGCTTTGTTCTTCTGGTTCTTCTGTCCATTCTCTCCCTTGATTCTCTCCCACCCATTCCCCAAGTTCAGTTATAATCTCTATGGCTTAAATTTCAAATATAAATGGCCAATTCTGATATTCTCCTAAATCGCAGTCCTGAATGCTGACCATGTCCAACTGGGAAGCCAGCCAGAAGTCACACTCCACGTATCCAAACTCACGTCCATCTTCCTCTTTCCCCAGGTCTGCTCCTGCTGACTTTTCTCTTCCTATCTTCCAGGTACCCAGGCCTGAAATCTCAGGGTCGTCCTGAACTCTATGTTTTGATTCCAATCGACTTCTGAATTTGGTAACAATAGTGTCCATCTCCTAATCTTCTTCACATTACCATTAACTTTGTTCAGGCCCTCATCACCTCCACATAGTTTAGTAATAAAAATGATGATGATGATAACAGCTAGTATTTACTTAGTATTTGTTGTATGCCAGGTCTGATTTTAAGCTCTTTACATTACCTTTAACCCTCATAAAAATCCAGGAAGAGCTGTAAACCTAGTATGTGAACTCACTGCATGTTCACTGTTCCCAGTGCCTTCTACTCAAAATTCTATTCATTTCTAGGTGATGATTAGTAAATCTTATAGAAGCATGGCTCCAATAATGCCATGTCAATCTATTACCCCAAATCTTCAGCAGCTCACCAATGTCAAGCAGAGACAGTTCAAATTCCTTAGCTAGGCAGTCAAAGCCCTCCAATACCTGACCCAACAGCCTGCATCTCCACACCTTGTTTCTTTTGCAGTCCCTTCGGTCCTGAACTCATATCCATATGCCCTAAACAGATCAGCCCATCGTCTGCTCTCCTCAGCCCACACTGCACTTCTTGAACCATGACCTTGCTCCTCCTGTTCCACATGCCTGGAGTGCCCTTACCCTACTCCCCGAGTCCAACGCCCAGTTAAACTGCCCCCTTCATTCCTAAGCTGTAAGTAAAGGTGTCCCCTCCTCTAAAGTCTGGGTCCCGTGTTTGTGCTTTCCACATCAGTTTCATGTATTTGATATACAACATCTGTCCTTCCCTATCGGATTGTTAGATCCTAAAGTTTTATTTGTATGCATTTTTATTAAAGTTTTCACATAAAAGGTATGAATGCATACCTATGGTGAATTAGTTAAAGGAAATGTACAGTATCCAACTTTAGAATTTTCTTAAAGAACTGTATACCTTAGAATATAGATAAAGGAAAAATTCATCTTGTCTGGATATTTCCAGTCAAGCAGCTCTTCCCTCTAGTTTTCTATGTAATTGAAACTATGGAGACAGACCAAAATGATAGCACGTTCGAAAAAAAAGATAACCAGGTGAATCGGCGCTGTCGTTCGCCGTGGTTATTTTAGTCTCCATTCTTCCTTTGAACTAAGGAACACAAGGTCACAAGCTATGTTATGCCTCTTAAAGTTAAACATTTACTAGGTTTTTTTAATCTTTCATTCTGTCTTTATGCTGGAAACTTACCATCATTTCTTACCCTTCAACTGCCCTTTTTCATTGTAGGGTGCAAAACTGCAATTTACAGTAAACATTCTAAATAGAGAAAAACTCTTCATCAATTATTGAACAGGGGAGTCTGGCTTTGGGGTGTGCTGAAGGGAGAGAAAGATGAGGGTCGTAATACCAACAGGATCTGACCAACTTTTAAAGAGCTGGGCCCAAAACCAAGGCAGCAGAAAGAACAGATTAAAAAAGAAAACTAAGTTTCTGGGAAATACAGACAAGAAGTAGGTAACATCCATGTGTGTATCTACTATAATTTTCAGTCACAGTATAACTCAGGACTAAATATTACTAAGTTACATCATCTAAGCTCTCATTCCTTCAACAAAGTTAACTTTTGTTCAAATATATGAAGGTAGTAAAAAGAAAACCAATTACAAAAAAATTTGAAAATTTCAAGTAGTTACAGTCTATCAGAAAATACACAAAAGAAGAACAAAAGCCAAGTCCACACTACACAAACACGCAAGTGCAGATATACAACGCCACTTTGCTGGTGGTAAAGATTAAAGTCAGCATAGTTAAAATATTATTTTGGGAGTATACTGACAATGACTTCTATTTCAGACTTGTCAAATGCTTGAAATAATCCTGAGATCTTTGTTTATTAAAAACGGGTTGGCTTAACAACTCACTTGAAGAACCAGGCCCAAACTTGTTTGGGAATTAAGCTTGTTCTTGAGGTGTGTTAACAAAAACAAATAAAACAAAACAAAACCTACGAACTGGCATGCAGGTGCTGTATTTGTAAACCTTAGTTTACTTCCTTGTAATGTATAAAAGCAACCAGCTCTCTGGGACACCTCAGCCAGGTGGGCACCATGAGCTTCCTGGCTGATTCTCAGCTTTCTGAAAGAGCAACCGGCCGAGGCCAGAGATCTTCAGACCCCAAAAGGGAGGGGAAGTCTGCTGCCACAGCAGACATTCTAACCAACAGATTCTACAAGGAGACTTCTGAACCTCCCCCATGGCCCATTTTCTGTGTTCAAGTAGCAAACCTGTACAGATGTACCAAAATAGAGAGAAATTGGGAAAATAGAGAGAAATAGGGAAAATAAAAAGCAAACACAACCTAAAGGAATATAAGAAACATGGAATGAACTGAGTGGGAGCTGAATCTCTGAGCTTAAGCAGGCCAGTCATTAAAAGGCTGAAAGATTGGGGCACCTAACCTCTCTGGGCCTCAACTTCCCTATTTTACAAGAAGCAAACTAGACTAGATCCCTAAGTGATTTCCACGAATCCAACTTAAGAACATACAAACTCTGTATGCATTTATGATCAAGGACAGAGATACATGAAATAACTTCATTCATGCTTTAAGAATGTTTTTTTGGGTAACAAGCTTCCCCAAAGTATATAGGTTCATTAAAGGGAGACTTCATCTTATTTTAGGATTGAAAAGTCCACTTTAACCATGACTGCTATTTTCGAATACACACGTCCCCAGAACGGGGATTTTATTGGAAAAGGCCCATGATAATTTGCCAGGCTCTATTCTACCTGAATACAATTTTTTCAATGCACAGAGAGCAGGCAGATATCAATGTTGTCTGACCAAGCCTGAGAGGAACTCACTTAACAGGACAGGAAATCAAATAGATCACAAAATTGCCACTCAACTTCAGGCAGGAAAAAAAGTCCTAAAAATAGATGACAGCAGGTACGTAAAATGGGTGAGAACCAGAATCCCATGCATTTTCACCATTTATTTTGGAAGTGTGTCTCACAGCAGGTATCAACTGGGTGAAATTTATGCTAATGATTATATTTTGACATAAGACCACTATTTTTTTTGTCTTCACCCCAACATTTACTTGCTTGCTACTACTGTGCAAGCTATAACTGCCTCCCAAGCTTGAAAACGGACAGCAGATCATATGACCACAAGGCAAACAAAAAAATGGCTCCCGTTTAACTTCATAAATATTTGGTACATAAACTAAAAATGTAACCTCTGCTAGTAAATAGCTACAACTATAACAACTTACCTGAATTATAATGCAAATCCCAGTATCATATTGGAACAAGTCTCTAATTTTTTATCTGAGAGGTTCCTAAATCTAATAAGGGTTTCCAAAAATTCAGCATTCTCTTATCATCTTACTCTGAGGAGCCTAATTTTTGCCAAAGGGGTTAAAATTATTTCATAGGAATCTTGATAAGGAAAGGTTTGATGGTCTCAATGTATGCATTACAGAGTCATATCAGCATAAACAGGAATATGAGGGTGAAGGCATGTGCAATCAGTTTAAAAGAGATGTGTCTGGTTTAAACAAACTCCTTGGTAAACAGGTTAAAATACTGGCATTTTTTTTCTTTGATGCCACACCTATTTTCATAAGCATTTAACCCAATAGTTTGAATTAGTAACGGTTAATAATATATAGCACTTCACAATTTGCAAAGCACTTTGACATACATGATCTCTTCTGAGACTCACCACTAAATAGGAAGGTGCTATTTTTAGGACCCATTTTTACATGTGAGGAAGCTGACACTAAATGGCTGACTTGCCCAAGCTCACAAAGCTGGTGACAGCTGTTGGGGACCTGAACACAAGTCTCCTGACTTTAAATAGCCTGCTTTTGCTACTGCACCATGCTGCCTCAGATACTGTAAATAGAGTAAATAACTGCTCAAATCTCAGATCCCGTCTAAGCCCCCCCCCACACTGAGCCACCCCTAGTCTAAGTTAGAGCTCTAGAAGATCTTTGCTCCTAATGGAAGTAGAGTTTTCATTTCTCTGGGAAACATTTATCTGGTTAAAGTGTAAATGCAGAGATCATTCAAACACCATTCAATATATACTGAAAAGTATCTTAGTCACCAGGGTTCTGGCACAGGCATGCCTACGTTCATTTTCCAGGTAGTAGGACAGATCTCAGAGTCCATGACCCTAAAAAGGTTAAGTCCAGGCTAGAGACAGTAGCTAGATATCTCTCCAAAAAGCCAAATCCACAAAGTTCTTAATATGAAGAGTTTTGTCTAGGCTCATACTGTGCCCCACTTACCTTCTGCCTCCCCTGCTCCAGGCCTTCACCCAGAGCCAACAGGGCCACGCAGTATCTGTTTTTTAAATTATATATAAAACCTAGAGCAACTGATAACATATAAATCAGTAACTTATAAAAGATAAACTTAAATAATCATCTGTTAAAATGCAGTCCTTAATACATATTCCGTTCTCTTATGACATCACTTCCCAGAATGACTGTTTTCTTACCATAAGTACTCCAATTCTCAAAAGAAGTTTCACAAACATTATTTTGAACTCCTGGAATACCATTCTTCAATAAGAACCCTCTAGATTACACAGAAGACAAGGTAGCATGCAAGGAATTCGGAATCTGTTAGGAAGTTCACTCAACTATCATACCAGAAGGATTTAGAATTTTTTTGCTGGGGGAGGGAATGGATAAGAGTGGGAGAGAATGAATATAGCCCTATTGTCTTACTGTTTGAAAATTCCTAATTTGAATGTATAACATATTCCTACTAAGCACTCAACTAGGACATCAGAAGTACAGCCTCTTTTCATCTTAAATAGAGCTTTTCAGTCCAAATCTGTATAAACAAACTTTGTCCTTCAATCTTTCAACTCCTCGGCAGTTTTTCAAGGTCACTTTTGCGAGCAACGACAGAAGCCTGCATCTAGCAACTTTGACTGCTATATCACTCTAATTCTAAGAGTCCAAATTCTAAACCCCTATCAATCCCCTACCTCAGGTAAACCCTTTACTCAAAGGCAAGTGAGGGAAAGGCAAATCAACACCCTCCAAACTTCTCTCTAACAGGGCCTGCTCCTGCTCCCTGCCCAGAGACTGAGTGCTGCTGGCTCACTGCTCCACAGTGAGCCTGCTGCAGAAATAGTCCAATGACCTTCATTCCATGCTTACAAATAAAGAGAAAACAAAGAACTGCTTTTTAAAATCAAGTGAACTATAGCTCTTTAGTACATGAGATGGAAGATTTCACTATTCACAAGAACTGACTGGTTATTGATCAGCAACCTGCATTAGCTTCATAGCCATTAGAGGAAAAAACACATATCAAGGGCAAAAAACAGGGTGCCTATAATCTTAACTTTCCTATTCACAAATTGCAAGTAAGTTAGGACTTAAATATTGCATACAGAAAATGAAAAGCATTTTGCTCACACCATTTTAAAGAACCAAATAAACACCTGACAAACAATGTGTGAAATTTGTGGGAAAAGATTTGCTCTTGTCACTGCCAATATAGTGGAGAAGTATGTTTCCAACCAGCATTTTGTGCTAAAATGTGCATTTTTAAATAAAGATTGTTACTTAATTGATATTTATGAGAATCTAGAAGCAGACCGATAAATAAGAAAGTTAAGGGAGAATTTCACATTGGCATATAGGCCTTCACCATTAGAACCTGCATCAGTGCAAATCATATTTTAACACAATTTAGAACAGCAATAGTGTTGCTTCCACCTCTGAAAACACAGATGTCAACCAAGTGCATGAAAATAGAAAAAGTCTTTGAACAACTCAGCTTATTCTGTAGGAAAGCTTCAGTGCACTTGAACAAAGGAAAATTATTTGGAAAACAGTTAAGTTTACCCAATGCAAAGAGAAAGTGCTTTGCTTCTGTGTGCCCCTGAAAAATGATTAGCCTTTCTTCATGTACCTGATCTTGTCGCTCAACTAGGAAAAGAAATCCTAGTTGAAGGGCATGCAAAATCTAAACAGAGCAAGGTATTCTAGGTGCACCAAAAGGTATGCATGGAATGTAAAGTGGCCATTTTCTGAAACAGTGCAACTTGTCTACACTCTCTGAAGCTAAACAGTTTCTACCATTTTAACACAAAACAAAGAATTAAACTTACCGGGAACTGCATTAATTTTACATGTAGTTATTTATATCTCCTCGGACAGGGAGAATTTAAATCACTCCTATCCCTCCCCCCAAAAAAGACGGAGGAAACAAAAGGCAGCAGGAGATGCAGAAACCTGAGTCTGGAATGTCCACTCCAGTGAAAACCCGAACAGCTGTCCCCCCACCCCCCAGCAAACTATTCGCCATTTTTCTTTGTCTTTCAGCTGACCCCTGCCTCAGTGAAAAACTCCGAGGCTCCAATGAAGCCCTACAGCCTCCTTCCACTTTAACAGTCAAAGGCATTCAATCTAGCATGCTATTTGACACCAAACCTTGCCTCCGGAGTGGTCCCATTGGCTGAGCTGCTTTATCGGCTAAGAACAGAAAGCCATGATTGGCTGTTCACGTCATCAGTTACCTCCATTGTACACTTCCTGTTTTAAAGTTACCTTGAGAAGCAGAACAGGGGTCAGAGCCAGACTTCAAATTACAGGGAACTTAAGGCTTGGAAATGCCTGGCAAATGCACACAGCAAATGAGCTAAGGCCTCATGTGCTTTCAAAACAGAGGGTACTGAAAATTTAGAATTGTTTTTAAAATCGCACGAAAAGGGTTATTACAGCTCCCACCCAAAGGATTTCTTATTGGCTGTCACAGTTCTATTTAAAAAATTTAAGGTAATTTAACTGCTTCTGATTGGCCATCAAAGATGTCTGTAAGATATTGCTACAGTATCCTATGGCAGTAAACCAGAGAAGCAATGTGCACAAGGTCGGAAAGTTGTGACTTAACTATCTTCAGGTTTCTGTTGAGCATTAACAGAAGAAGAAAAAGAAAATGGGTGGAGTAATCTAAAGGCTCCAAATAAAATACAGCTCCTTTTACAGTAACAGTGGTATCAATGGCCCTACAATAGTTTGCAGGATTTCTGAAAAGGCATCTGTCATCATTCCCATGGTAATTTTAAAGGCACATATCACTACCAGGGCAAATCACTTTATTTTGAAACACAAACTAATCTAAATAAGAAAGTTCTGGGGTAATGTTATGAAGTTAGTGACAGAAACAGTGGCATTTCCAAAAAGTCTACTAGGAACCCAAGAGGGAAGTATAAGGATAAAGGGGAGAAAATGACAAAGAATACCACTGAATATATTGTTCTACTATATTATTAATATATTCTGCAAATTAACATTTGATGGATTAACTGATTTATTTAGTCACAAAATGCTGCTAATTAGCTTTTAATATTACAGAGGTTTGATATAGAGGATAAATTTTTCTACTACATTTACAAGAATAAGCAGCAGGGCTCGTCTCAGCCTGTATTATAAATACAGGTATTCCCTGCTTTTCGAAAGTTCACTTTATGCCACTTCACTTTTACAAAGACCTATGTTAGCACCTGTTTTCACTAACCGAAAGAAATCAGGAGAGAATTTTCTCTTTTACGAAGAAAAAAGCAAAAATAGCAGTCAGCATTTGTTTTGCAGCAAGCACCCCTAGCAGTGAGAATGTCAGCACCAAGCTCCTCCCGGGGAACTACAATCAGCATCTCGGCACCAACCAGCTCTAAACTGTATATATGAGCACCTGTCCTTTATCTCGAGTTGCTGGGCATCTGTTAGCAAGATGTGTCCTAAGGTGATTGCTTCCTCACTTTACACTATTTCGGCTTTCACCAGTTTTATAGAGTGATCTGCTTTTGGACAGCGGAGGAAACCTGTAGTTATGCAGTTACTGAAGACATCGGGGTCTTGAAGTTTATCAGTGTTGGTCAAAGATTTGCTAAGGGACCTTGGGCCCTACTGTTTAGGTTAACATACCTTATTTTCCTTTTTCTCTTTTCAAACAATAACATCTCACTATTACCTAAGGCCTTTAACAATCTCATTAGATCTGCTTCCGCCCATTAAAGCTAAGTATTCCAGGTCTAAACAACACAACTGCTTTGCCAAGTAGAATAGATCTTTTCTAGAAATACCTCGATTGACCTCGCATGAGAGTTCATTACAGGCATATTCAGAGATTCGGCAAAGACCTGAGATAGAAGCAACACAGTTTATCCTATCACTCTACCTATTAACTTCTCTACACACATTCTGCTCATTTCCCACATTGAAATGAAATAATTTCTGAACACCAATCAGTGCCAGGTTCTGAGCTAGGTCCTTTACCACTCTAATCCTCACTATTCCCTTTTACACATGAAAAAGAGTGAGGTTCAGAGCAGTTAAACTGGCCTGTAGCCATGTATGTAGGATGCAAACTCAGGTTCCACCTAGAGTAGAACTCCCTCCACTGCACCGCACTACTTACCAAAACATGGGAGTACCTGAGGACACATCCAAGGAAATTCTTAGGTGTCACATATATGTACAGAAAACATAAACCATTACATCCAATTTCATTAGTTTAAAAATCAGAAATTTGGCCCTGGCTGCTATGGCTCAGTTGGTTGGAGCATTATCTATAACAGAAGGGTTGAGGGTTCAATGCCCGGTGAGAACAAATGCGTAGGTTGCAGGTTTGATCCCTGGTCCAGGAGCATATGACCCCCGGACAGGGCGCATAAAAGAGGCAACCTAATGATGTTTCTCTTTCTCTCTCTCTCTCCTTCCCCGACGCCCTTCCCCCCTCCCCCCGCCAAAAGCAATGAAAGACTGTCCTCAGGTGAGCAATAAATAAATAAAACAGTAAATAAAATCAAAAATCTCACTAATGTTGAATTTGATCTGTTGGTTAGGGATCTAGCTAAGCATCTGAAAAAAGACTGTTTAAGTTGCTACAAATTTTATTACTGAACTATTAGGAGCATTTGATCAGTAGCAAATCACATTTGTAATTTCTAAGGACTTGAAGTAACAATTAAATCATTAGAAGTGGCGTACATTAAAATATTAAAAGATCGTGTGGCAATTCCACTATGGCATCTAAGCAAGAGTTTAGTTATGCTAACAGGGTGTTAGCACCCTGTTGCAGGTACTGTAGTTGTTTTCTTGAAAGTTTAGACCACAGATTCTGAACAGCTACCAGCCTGGGAAGAGAAGGCAAAAGGCCAACAGGCCAGCTGAGTGCCTTATCCACACTAGGGCCTCTTTTAACCCCCAAACAGTGGGGGTCGAGTCAGCTGCAAAGAAGCAAAGAAGCTCATTTGAGGAATGAGAGGCAGAAGAATAGGAAGGACATTTTCACATCACTGACTATTAATCAGTGTCACTATGGCAAAACAACACTTGGAAGTTGAGCAGAGGCTACTTTCAAATTGTTCCTTTACTTATAAAGTAATTGTACGGCATTGGGCCAACTGTGAGCCTCAGTTTCCTCCTCTGTAATACATGAATACCCATTCTATATCACAGAACCACTGTAGGAATTAAATGAGGTAATAACATATGTAAAGTATATTGTACTAAATAAGCACAGAAAAAAAAAGGAAAGTGCTAAAAGTTATCCAATCCAAATTCCTTGTTTTACACAGGACTTAAGGCCCGAAAACCACTACGAGGGAATGTCTCTCTCTTATCTCCAGCATGCTCTGCAGCCCTACAGAAAGAACTCCTGAGCCATCAAGGGCAGTACGGGAAGACTACCAGCTGCTACTAAAAATCTTCCCCAGTTTTTATGCTGGAAATACTTGTTTTACCACCAATCCTGGCCGAGGTCTGCTTCTTATCCTTCGACTTACCCTTATCCTTACAGCTTACCCTTCGACTCTGCTTTTGATGTACCAATTAAACCAAACATTTATTTCTCTTGATACTTTGTGAAGGTCTTTGGCACCATTTTTATTAGTTCTTGGCAGTTTGCAAAAACAAAACAAAACAAAAAACACTTCAACCCCTATTCCTCAACAGTTACCTTAGAAGAATTCAAGACACTAGTGGGAAGAGAACTCAAATTATCCTAGAATTTCCATTTGGCGGCCTGATCCATTTGCTTCCTATTGCTTTCAGTTCTCTAGCCCGGACTAAGAGCCTCATGGGATCTCTGGGATTCCAACTCACATTGTTCCCTGGTCCTGGATCTCAGCAGCCCCCTATACCGGATACACATTTTCTTGCCCTAAAAGACACCCAGATCACTATGAGACAAAACCACTGCCTCTGGTTACACGGTTCAAGCTTTAATGCTCTCAAACAAGGCAGGGTGGGAACTGATGCTCTTGGTCAGAAAACTGATTTTGAATCACAGCTACCTACTTACTAGCTGTATGACCTTGGCCAAGGTACTTAACCATTTTTGAGCTTACTTCTTCAAGTGGAAAATGGAAAAAATAACACCAACTCACAAGAGGACTGAGGCTTAACTGAGATCACTTAAAGAAGTAGACATTAATACCTGGCAATGTGATAGGGGCTCCATTAATATCTAAATATATATTTGACTATAGCACTTATCACATATTATAATTACTTTTTACCATGTCTCTATTACCAAAGAAGGGCTTCTTGAGGGCAATGACTGTTTTATTTATATCCGCATACATCTCCAGTGCTCAGTACAGAGATATAAATGGAACGCAGCCTTAACCACAGTGTCAATGGAATAACTGGGACTGGTGAGGAACTGAGGAAAACTGGAGAGTGCATGCCCCATCTAAAGGGGCGACTACTACTCAGCTCCAACTGAGAAGGGCGATGGAGGAACACTGGTCCACTGCACTAAGAGCTTCAGATAGAAGAGCCAGACCCTGCACACAAAAAGCTGATGCTAGCACAGATGTTCAGCTGGCAACCTGAAGACTGCCTGAAGGACCCAAGTTATGGCAGAAGTTAGCCTCAACCACAATTTCTGCCCAATACAGGGTCTTGCTCAGTACACTCCAGATTACCTGATCTCAAAGGTTACTCTGTATCCCAGCAGAAGCAAAAATAGCAACAAAGAAACTGGGTTCTTCAGGGGCCTGAACATTCTATTGATGGTGTCCTTAACTAACCCTTTCGGACTTAGTAAGTGAATCTGAGGGTCCCAGAAAATACCAAAGAAGACCATTTCTAGAGAAAAATGAACCTTTAAAAATACTGGGATGGGGACAAAAGCCATATTCATTTGAATAGTAAACATGCTGTATATATTACTGTATACTAATCTAATGACAGATGTATACAGCAGTTTGTTTCGTATTAATGTTGTTATAGGTTAGGGCAGCTATTTCTGTGTGCTGCAAGAATTTTTAAAATATGCAATACCTGACTATTTAAGTCGGGGGCACTGACCCCTTTTCCCTTAGATTGCCAAATTAAAAATGACAACAGCCAACACAACAGCAGCCGTCCAGTGTGAACGCCCTGTCTTGAACCATAAATACAGAGACCATATAATAGAGCTGCATCTTATTGGTCACATCACAGAAGGTTGTGTCTGACTGCTTAATTCTGACTGGTATTAGAAATGCCTTTTTAAAAAGTCACTTTGGAGCAAAAAGGGTAGGTAATTACTATTTTTTTTTATAAATTCATCAAAACCATACCTATTTTTTGGGTCAGATCTGCAAAAAAAATCTTTTTTTGGTGTGCTAAAGAATTTTAGTAATTAGTTTATGTGTGCCATGAGATGAAAAAGGTTGAAAATCACCAGGTTAGGGAGATGAGATTTTTTTTTTACAAACATCTTTAATCCAACCACCCAGAATCAAGCACTGTTAGTATTGTAGGTTATATACTTTTAGAGATTCTTATGTAAATTAGATATGAGGCTGTTAGTCCCCTACAACATTAGAAAATACTATACAAATGTTTTGTATTTTTTCCACTTAAAAAACTGATGTGAATAACAGTAACTCACTACATCAAATACAGTCATTTATAACTGAGTTATATTCCACTGAATGGGTGTGCCATAATTTTTAATTAGTTCTATATTAAGTAACTTCAATATTTTAAATTTTAAAATGTTATAAATGGCATCACAGAGAACATCCATTATGCCCATTACTTATACCACTAATTTAATTATCTCTTTCAGAACTTCATAAAGTATACTTTTATCTGTTTTTGGTTTTTTTTTTAGATTTTATTTATTTACTTTAGGAGAGATGGGAAGGGAGGGAAAAAGAGAATGACAGAAACATTGATGTGCAAAAGATACATCAACTGGTTGCCTCTCACATGCCCCCAACTGGGGACCAGGTCCACAACCCAGGCCTGTGCCCAGGCATGGGAATCAAACCAGTGACCCTTTGGCTCGAAAGCCACTGCTCAATCCACTGAGCCACACCAGCCAGGGCTGGGTTTTGATTTTTTTTAAGGAAGCCAAATTGTTAAATCTTCCCATTTTCAATTTGGGTTCAAGTTTTTTAAAAATTAAATAAGGGGCAGGACCTAGTTAAAGAACAAGTATAAATGCCCTGGCTG
>PVKM010013145.1:0-30687 GCA_004027735.1 Carollia perspicillata
ATAGGGCTCGGTGACAGGGACACTCGGGAACCTGTACAGTATGGCAGCTCGTTCCTCGGAAGAAATGTTCCTTAATCTTTACCGGGGTCTTCGTCCTAGGATTCTGAATTAGCACTCGGGATAATAATCTGGCCACGATTTTCAGAAAAATATGGGACTTGCTCCTTCGAGTACACCTTACAACTGAAATCAGTGTTTTACTCAAAGAGGGTGACATTGAAACATCACATGTTGGTTGACTGGTCGGGGGATAAAAACTAGTTAAACTCTTTGTGGGGGAAGCTGCTTGTAATACGCTCACACCGATCAATTAATTCCATTTTAAGGGGAAATTAAACAGACCAATTACAAAGTACCCATCACAGCCCAAGATACTAAGCTCTAAAATTCACTGCAGTTAATGTTGAAACCAGCACACCTTAACTAAAGCTTTGGCTCTGTTAAAGACACGGAATCAAAATTCAGAGAAGTGTCGCAGCTCGGTTCCCAAACGGCCAAGTGCTGGTCACTTTAAATATCTAATAATAGGTCACTGTCGGGCCGAGGAGGTTATGACAGCAGAAGGAAAGGGCAGGGGACTTTGGTTGAGGGCAGAGGGGAGGCCAAGATTCCTTTCAGAGAAAAGGATTCTTCGGTTGGCTGTAACAGGCACAGGGCGGCATAAAGAATCTTTCCCGCATCCCCATTTTCGACCGCTTTCTGAAAATTGGTAAAATGTGGCAATGTGCAGGAGCAAATAAAGGACCCGAGAAGAGAGAAGGGGCGGAGGAGGAAGGCATACGCGAAATAAGCCATATCTACTAAGTCCAAATTCTAACTCTATCTTCCATCATGCGCTGGGAGCAATCCCCTGGCATCTTTTCAAACTGCAAGTGAGAGCGTCAGCCCTCCTGCTGGGGAGTTATTCAAAGTCACTCTTCACTGGGGGATGGAAAAGTGGGAAGGTGGGAAGGGGTGGGGATGGACTGAGGAGTCAGGAGTCACCTTGTGTCTCGCTGCAGACTTCAGAGTGATTTGGGCAAGAAACCTGGGACATCTGGAGTTCAGAAGTCGGGGAAAACGGGGAAGAAGCGGGAAGAGGAATACATGATCATCAGCTACACAAAAGAACGGAGCAGAAAGAAGCCTGCCTTTGGGCACTCGCGTCTGGCAAGGAGGCCAGCAGCAGGGCTAATGAAGCATTTGTGGCGTGGGACGTCTGCCAGCGCCACAAAGAAGATGTGCTTGGGCTCTGCAGATGTGCCAGGGCCCCCAGAGCAAAATAATGACATAATCACCATCAGTGTCACAGACCAGACCGTACACAAGGTGACAGGGGAGGGAGGGCCCGGAATACACACACAGGAAGCCTCTCCGTGGCCCACGGCGGCTGCTGCCCTGAGGCCTGGGACGCAGGCAGGGTGATCTACCTATCGCTAACCCCACCTTCAGTCCCAAGGTGGGGTTTATCCCTACACGGGTGGGTGTTTGCCACGCAATCCCAGCTACTCCTGAAGAGGCAGCGCAGATCTGAAAAGCTTAGGGAGAGATTTAGACTGGCTGGAAGAGACTGACTAGAGAGAGAAGCCAGGGGAGAAATCAAAGGAGTTTGCAAACTCCCTCTGCCTTCCGCTACATTCTGTGCTCAAACTTGCACGCACGGGGCCCCAGACCCTGTGACCCAAGGTACAAATATTATCATGGATGTCTCTGTATCACGCTGTCAAGAAAATGCCAGAAATATGTTGGGGAACCTTGGGGGGACTGGGGACACAACTGAGCAAAACACATTCCTCTCAAGGTGAACATAGGAACAACCTGGGCAGTTTGAAATGAGGTCTCCTGGTGGGCCTCGTCACGGGCCCGTGGCCCCTGCTCCGTGTAAGGTGGGTGTGTTAGTACAGCTGTCTGGCTTTTAAGTGACTTTTGTCCATTTGAAAGTGGAAGACTGTTTGAGGAGAAGAAAGAACAATAGCCTAGAGCCCGGAAGAAGGGTTCAGAGCACGGAGGACTTCAGACCACAGTAGTGTCCCTTGTCATTGCTTCTAATGAAAGATTCATAAGAGAAACTTTAATTTTTTATGACCCCCTTTTTGGTGTGACTCTATTCGCTGTGTCAACTTCCACAGACAGTTTCCCCCTTAAATACCGAAAGGTCTGTTGTCAAAGTGTTTTCAAAGAGCTGCAGGGACAGAATCGGTGCTGGGCCACCCTATAGGTCCCTTCCTCCAGAACAGACCGCCTTGAGGGACACAGAGGTTTCCTCCGGATGTGGTTCTTGAAGTCGCTGTGGACACTACGGCGAAGTGATGGTCAGCCCTTCTCCCGTGCTGGTTTCACTGCCCCTTGGAAAAATAATTAGATTTGTTTATCTTGGCTTCACTCTGTTTACCAGGAGCCGTAGTAGAATAATCACCGACGGTTCTCCTTGTCCTTTACTTCTCAAATAGTTGTCTTCACGTTTTGTCTGAATTTGGTGTCTCCGCCCAAAACTGGGGCGGGACCAGCGTGTATTTGTTTTATGTCACGTTATCAAATAGCACTGAGGGTTGGTTTAAGGCAATGAGGATTTTAAAGGCACTCGCGACTTTAAAACTAGAATAATCTACTTTCGAGAACCAAAGTCTTATACATCCCCAAAAAGAATACTTGCAAAAACATTTATCCTTGCAAATTTATACTGAGGTAGTTAAGAAAAATGAGTGAATGATGACTAAAATCTCTGTCCAATGGCTGAAAAAGAACCAAACCACTGAAGTGAAATAAAATCAGGGTGCGGAATGAGGGAATTTGATTGAAAATATAATCTGCCATGTGAAAAGGGGATCGCCAACTTTGGACCAAGCCTGGGTCCGCTAAATGAGCTTACTTAATCGAGATGAAATACACAGGCTTGTTTTCAAAAGGTCGTTAGAACTTCTTCAGACTTTCCACCCGGGATGGGCTGAACACAATGACGACGTCCCACCGAAAGCTCCAGCCACCACCGGCGGCTCTCAGCGGAGGACTTGCTCCTTTTCTCCCCCTGATAACCCTTTGTGGGGCCACGAGAAAGCGCCAAGGCGAGGAGAACTGAATGTCAGACAATAGGCATCACTCCACACACTGCCTCTGAACTTTCCTCTTCTCCGAAGGACAATTAATTATGAAGGCCTTAGAGGTAGGTCGAAGCAAGGGGAAACCCACTGCTGCCCCAGCGCCACGGCTGCCACCTCTGTGTCTGCTAAATGGCTTCGCCTGTTGGGGTACAGCCACCAAGAGAGCCAATAGATCATGGGGGGGGGAGGGGAGGGGAGGAAAGCAAAAGATTTTTTTGTGTGTGCGCCTGCCCTTGTATAATTCTATTCTCACTGTGAACTCATCCATACACAAAACACAAGGACATTTTTTTTTTTAAAGAGAGAAAAGCCACAGGGCAGGTTGCAGCCGAAACGGCCTCTCGGTGGTGTGTTAAAAGGGATGGTCTTTTCACCAAATCATTTCACAGAGGCAAAACAGACAAACACAAAGAGTTGAGACTTTTTCTCCGACATTAAATGGAGTAACTGATAAGGTCAGACATATGATACCTAAAGACATGAATCTGTGAACTCTTGAAGTCAAAGGCCCTCTCTGTGCCGAGGAACAATCTTTCAAAGGAAATAGATCATAGAACTCCGCTGAATCTGCTTTAAACTTTATGAAGCAGGAGGAGAAAAAGCTCTAAGTAGGGAAGCTTGACAGAAGAGCCTTGAACTATTTTCTGAAGGAAAGATGAGACCCTCCCTGGGCTGCCACAAAACATCTTTTTTTTTTTTTTTTTTTTTTGCTAAAGGCTCCTCTGAACTTTGATAGGTGCCAAGACACTGCCATTGAAAGCTGTATAATTATGTGCTATAGCCACTGTAGAAAAACGCTTTGTTCACCACAACAAAGGACAATAAGCAAAGTGAAGCGGCATTCCACTGTATCTTTTTCTTTAAGAATGTTGAGAAAGGTCATGGAATGCTATAACTAATAAAGCTGTTGAGTAAGGAGGTTTTAAAGTTGATCTGACTGTGCTTGAATGTAACCCAATGACAAAAAAGACACAGGGAGCTAAAAATGCAATGACATTCCCAAATAGATGATAAATCAGTGGGCCCGCTTCATTATACTGATCAACACCTTGAATTCCAGAAGGGCAGCGGCGCAAACCGAAGCCCCCGCGCGCGCGGGGCACGGTCCCACTTCCGCCCCGCCCCCACCCTCCACCCCACTTCCGCCGGCGGCTCCACTGCTCTCCCCACCTTGCGGGCCACCGTTCTGTAGGAGGAACCTGCTCCCAGACAGCCATGTGTGTGCATATATTTGGAGAACATTCGTTTCGTCTCTTAAGAGATCAATTTGGCTCGTCAGTGGTGGGGCTGGCAAGGAAAGACACGGCGAGGGTTTCTTTGCCTCCCCGCCACCCACCGAGAAGAGTGTGCTGCGCGATCATTTAAACCGCTCAGCGGCTTGGAGGCCAAAAGGCTGCGAGAGCACTGGAAGGGTTGCGCTCACGTGCCAGTGTTCCAAATGATCCTCATATTTAAGCATCTATTTGCAGCTGAGGGAAGTGCTTCCTAAATCCACCTGTCCTCATTTTTCTTTAAAGCGACGGTGATGTGAAGGCAAGACTTCCAGATGTACTAAATCTTCTCACACGTGTGCAGTGTTGAGGGCGGGAGTGGGCTGGCATGGGCGTAGGCAGGGTCGAGAGAATAGATTCAGTGAACCAGTGTCTGTATTTAGGTATCAAGTGTTTGGGTGGGGGGGTGGGGGAGGTGTGGAGGGTGCTGCTCTGTTTTCTCTCGCTAAGAAGAAAGTCAGAAAGTACAGCAAGAGGCCCGCAGACAGACTCTTCTTGACTGTCATGTGACACCTAGAAAAAGCCAAACCCCAGGCTCCATGATGGTTCGTGGGCCCAGGGAGGGGTTAGAATCTTAGGAAATGGCATTTATAAGCCAGCTAATGGGTGAATCAAATCCCCCCATTCTATTTATTTCTAAACCTCCCATCCCCAAACCTGGGTCTTTAGTGAGGTCAAGGGAGCGTGACCACTTTATCTGGGACTCGGGTCGCTGCCTACAGATAAATGGGTGGCCACTGACGGGCCTGGGAGGGATGCCTGGCTGGCCACACTGGGCAGAAGAGCTACTGCGTGGTGCTGGAGGATGAGAAGGAGTGCCTCACGCAGCCTTGGACACTGAGCATTACCTCTGCTCCTGCCACAGCTGTGAGCGAAACGAAACAGCCGAAACAGCCAGCTGACATACCCCTAAAGTCAGAAGTATCAGTCTGGATGAAGGCGTCAGTCAACTCTCACACGAGACCATCTCCAGCCTCCCCATCGCTGCCTTGCTTAGCTGCACCACATCACGTGGCTAGCCCAGGGAACGGAGTCCGACTAGGGCGGTAGGTCTTCCGGCCCCTTCGCGCAGGTTGGTGGCCTAGTTGGGTCCTTTGCCAAAACCTGCAAACCAGCCTCGGGAACTGACAGTGATCGCTGCCTCCTCCTTTGCCACAGTTGCGAGGCCAACAAAACAGCACTAAAATCCAACTCGTGTGCCCCTAAAGTCAAAAGTATCAGGATGATTTAAAAACTGGGACAGAATCCCAAACCCCTTTTCCCTTCCCATAAAAAAAAAATTTGCTTGGAAGCTCTTCAAAGTGAAGTGAAAATGAAACATGGGAATATATGCCATAACACCTGGAAGGACGAATTTATTGTTGCCACTCTCCTTCAGTGGGCGAAGCAGGAGTGAAAAGTGCGGTCTGTAACTGGACACGCCCTGCACACCTTCGCAGACTCACGTCCCGAGGCCAGATGCCCGACTCCCTGCAACGTGGCCAACTTTCCTTGGCTTTATCACAAACTAAAAGTGCAGTTCCTGTCCCCCCCCGCCTTCAGGGTCTTCTTCCATGTCCCCTGGGTCTTCTCAAGCTCTCACCACCCTAGGTCTGAGTGCCGTGCCAAGAATCTTGGCAATTGTGTAAATTGATACAAAAGGCAGAACTGCTCTGCTTGTCACTCAGAAGGTCCTGGCTCACAAAGGCCAGGACACGCAGGGTCTAGAAGGCGAGAGAGAGAGAGAGAGAGTCAAGCCACTCCCCCTTCGCTAGTGATAAACCTTCCCCATCTGCTCTGAGAGCCATCAGCAGCGGGGGCGGGAGGAGGGCTGCGAGGGGCCACCGGCAAGCTTCAGACAGAGGCGGAGACGGAGCAGAAGGCTGGGAAAAGGTGAGAGACCAAGACAAGAGAGAAGGAAGAAGGAAATCTAGCGAAGAGGGAAAGCAGCCTCTTTTCTCTCATCTCACACCCCATCTCTGTCCCTGCCTTCACCTGGCCCTTCCCATTTGGAATCACTCAAAAACAGGACAGACCTTTAGGTAAACTGAAGCTTTTCTTGTATTCATACCGCTGGTATTATTACTATTCACACTAAATAGGTTAATATTGGTGAAAACACTTAGATGAGTGCCCAGGGCATAGTAAACAGTCAATAAAGGTGAGCTATTTTATCACTGTTACTAACAACCAGTTGGGAAGTTTAAAATGCAATCGATAAGATATTTTATTGTTGGGCCCTCTAGTACTCAGGTACTATATTCCTTTGAATGGACTGGATCTTTGGGCACCGTGACGACGTAACTTCAGAGTCCCTCTGCCATACTTAAAAATTAAGAAAGAAACAAGATGGACAGTTTTCTACTCTGCCATCCTCTTGCCTTGCTCACATTAGACTCCAGAGTCATTTCACTCGATCTAAGAGGAGAAACTTCAAGGCCAAAGTCACACACTGCACACCCTATCAGTCGAGGCATTCGCTCGAGGTGCCGGGTCTACCTCTGGCTCCCAGCCACGGCCCACACTGGTAAAGCTCCAGTGATAAGAGCCGTGGCTTTTTAAGCATCTCACTTAAGCACTGACCTCCATGCACAGAGGCACAGGAAAGAAAGCACCATTTCTATCTGAAGCTTTTGTGAATCAATGTGCCAAGACTGGGCGTCTAAATTAAAGACTACGGGGAGACATTAGGATCCTATGTGGCGGCAGGTGTGTGTGTGTTTGTGCATTTATCCGTGTAAGCCTGTGGGTGGAGGGGGCAGGGCAGAATCCAGGCCCCTGCTTCTTCATCACCCCATTTCCAGAAAGAGCCCAGTTTTACCGAAGGAAGAATAAGACCCAAAATAGACCAATAACTTGTCTGAAGTCACATGAGAAGTGACAAAATTGCTCCCCGGGCCCCATACTCCTTGCACTGAAGTGGTCTTAAAATAGACTCTACAGATAACGAAGAGGTGGCCTGGCTGGCAGTGGAGATGATTCAGAAAGCGAGAACGATCGGATGTTCATCATGTTCAAGGAGGATTCAGACGATGCTAAATGGGGCAGCGTGCTGGGTATCTCTTGATGCCGGCCATCCCCTGTTTGTGTCATTCTGGCCCTTGTGCTGGGAGCGAGGCATTAAATTCCGACCAGGTGAGGTTTAAATGACGCTAACGACCCTGACGTGCACTGTGAAGATCTGCTCTCTCAAGTGTGTTTCACAGCAAAAATGCAGAACTCTCCCGTGAATTTTGGGCAATTCTTTACGAATGTTGATGCATGCAACTAAACAGATATTTGTTTTAATGAACTATAAAGAGTTTGCAAGCCCATGGTCAAATTCTCTTCGCTTAAAGATTAGAGCAATACATTTATCAGAAGCGGGGGAGGGATGAAGTTCTCCAGATTTTTAAAAACACTTGGCCACAGTCATATGCTTCAGCGTTAGGAGGAACCTCTTGGTGTTTTGTCAACGCAGAAACCAGGCTCTGTTACAGCAGAGCCGTTAAAACTGTGAAGCAGTACAAGGATCCCCACTTCTAATGCATTCGGCCCAAGGAACGACTCTGTTTACACACACTGGGCAAGCAATCTCCACTGGTCTTGGATAGCAAAGTGTAACCATACAGACTTTCCAGGCAAAAACCGTGACTTCCCCACTGATTCGCTTCCACACTCAGTTCTTTCTAGGCCATCATAACTGAACTGCGGGGTTAAGAACAGTTGGAGAAAGGCCCAAAAGGAATGGCAGGCCATGTGGGCAGTGGCGGTCAGCCCCCGTTAACAGCAGGGCCAGACCGAGGTGCCCCTCTCTCCTTCGAAGTTGAGAACTCCGTGGGTGTTTCTGGGTACCCAGCTCGGTGCGGAAAGCAAGGCTATTAACGTAAGGCCTCTGCAGGAGCAGAGGCGGGAGAGAACATGCCTATCCTCAAGATGCTACAAGAAAAGGAGTCACTTCGTCAAGCCACGGCCTATCTATTCTCATCATCGCGGGCTCAGCCTGCGGGATTCCAGCCTCATCCCCACCTCTGACTACTGCTGCCACGGCCGGGCAGGGCTCAGCAAAATGCCTTTGTGAGTACCCGGCGGATGCGTTAGTGTTTTCTCACAGAGAGTCATCATGTTGCAGTGAAAGATGTTTGCTGAGGCACCACATTTGCCAGTAAAGAAATGCCTTGCAGCCACATATCTTTTACTGCTGCAGAGATTTTTGCTTTCTGGGAACTGTCTCTACTGCTTCGTGTGGATCTAGAATGTGCGTGAGTGTGCGCAGAGCAGCACAGGGCAACAGGCTTGCGAAGCGGCCCAAATGCAAAAGAAACACACAAGCTCCTCCTCCCAAAACACAAACACAGAAACAAACACAACCCAAAAAACGCTGATGGATCTTTTTAGAATGCGCACTTAGTGAATTCCCATGCCATCTCTCCCATAAAGGAAATAAGTGCCGATTCGGGTTGGAAACCCGAGAGCTGCTCCCCCGTCAAGATTTCTAGACTTTCCCAGGCAACGACACTCGCAGCTACGGGCCCACATGGCGTCTCTGCAGCTCAACTGACAGGCCAGAGCCTGGATGTGAAACAGGCCTACTGAGGCAGGGACCTCTTCTCCGGAAAGGGAACACGCTGTATGTGTCCCTCCCTGCCATGTTCTTCGGATTCTCCAGTTCCCTCTTCCCGTGGCCAAATGGGAAGCAGCCCAGCTGGGCAGCGGGAAAGGAAACGGGGTGTGGGTCCGGTCCCCAGGGCTCTGACAGGAACCACAGGGTCTCCTCATTATCGCTCTACCTCTTACCCACTCGGGGGTACATCCGTGAGATACCCACACAAAAGCAGACTGGGGGACGTTTCTAAAGAAATCAAATTTCACAAAAGGAAAAGGGAGCAGACCAAAAGGTAAAGAGGGGTGCCTACCTCAAAGTCATTGGCTTTGTTGTAGTGCATGTTCAGAGCCCGGTACAGCTCGCAGTCTCTGGTTATGGACAGCTCCTCGGTGCTGGTGACGCCGTCGTTGATGGCCTGGCGTGCGTACTTCTCCATCTGAATGTAGTAAAACTCACGGAAATTGCTAAACCACTTGATGAGCTGAGAGGTAATGCATCTGTTGAACTGTTAAATTTAAATATTGAAAGGGATCAGCGTTCTGTCATTTTCTTCATTTATTCTGTCAGCATTCAAAGCATGTTTTAAAGTCCCTCCCCACCCCCCTTACTTGGAAAGGTATGTTTTTAATCCCACCGAAATGATGGCAGGAGAGGCACGGTCAACGGTAGACGCACAGGACGTTATAAAACGTATCAACGGCAGGGATCACGTCCAAACCCTCCACACATCGGATGGAAAGCTCACATTCCAAGCCTGATTTTCCTTAACCCGAATATCTTCCTTTAAACATTGTTCATCTTTCAGTAAAACAAATTGCACTTGTGTACTGCGTATGGAAATTCACTCAAGCCATGGAACCCGGGGAAGAGTTATTACACTCAAGTACCAGACAGGATGCGCCAATGACTTCACCACCGGCTTGATTTTTTTCTAAATGAGAAACTGTGGCATCAGATGAGGGCCTCATTCAATGCTGGAAAACGGCTTTCCCACAAAGTGGGAGGAGGCTGGCATTTGCTTATTTATTTATTTATTTTGGAATGGGTGATGCCCCACAGCCGTCCCCCTGTGATTCCACCTCGTGTGTGCACATGGTACTCGTGTCTGGTGCTACCTGGTCAGACCACTGACCTTGCTCACACGCTTCCTACAGCCCTCGCCCAGACCTACTACGCTGACCGGCAGGTACGATTGAGGCGAAGTGCACAGATGGCAGAGACAGAGCCTTTGTGACACTTTTTAAAATGCCAAGTCACTACAACGTGGTTCAGCGTTAGAACTTTGTTTACCAAGGCTTCGCCGTGACCTTTCGGATGAAGATGCCTTCCTGTGGCTTCCCCGCAAACGACACCATTTCTTATTGACAGTCCTCTGCTCACGGAAAGGATAGATGCCTCTCAACTTGCCAAGTCAAAACCAATAAATCCATAGCTTTATATCGGGAGAGCTGACAGACAGCCCCTGCCTTTTGTCATCACAGGCACCCCCTTCCCGGGCCCCCGGAAAAAGATATACATTCATCAAAAATCGACAAAGACCACTTATCAAACACCGGCCATGAAAACATCCAGACTCCAACAAGATGACAGCTAAAGTGTGTATTGGGGCTGCGACTGCTACACAGAAAGTTGTTCCTACCCCAGCACAGATAATAAATGAATGAAAATTTATGGCAGAGAATGGAAGGAACAAGGAAACAGAAGCAGCGACTCTGCTGTTTCTCCCAAAAGGCCGACGTGCATCATAATTGCCATGGAGTTGCAAGGGCCCTCACAGATAATTGACCAGAAAATGATTAAGTCATCAGCAAATCGCTTCTGCTTGCAAGAGTTCAAACATGTACTTAACCTATCCAAGAATTATATTTTCACTCTGTGTGTCTGCTCTGTCTCTGTTCAGCCTTGTGGGGAACCCGATTAAAAAGACAACCGAAGGACCCCCGTTATCTGATCTTCTGGTGGCCGATTTCAATAGAACTTAAACCCATTACGATTTGCTGAACTTGGAGTTCTTTCCATTTTATCTCAGCAGTAAAATACACTGTCCAAATTTCCAGACACTGAGATAAGGACCACAGGCCCCCGTGACGGCTTACTGTTCCTTTTTAATTCTTTTAGAATAAGAAACAAAACATTACAAAATGATAGCAGGCTGTGCACTGGGGAATGAAAATTGCTTTGACATGGAGATTAGGCTTCTGCATTGTTACAAGACATTGTCTCAAATGGACAAGAGTACTGTAGAGGAAAAACATAGAAGGGTATTTTTTTTTTTCTAGAATGATCATGAATGACCTAATGGGGAGGACAAAAAAGTAAGTGCACTTGCCACTATTTAGGATTGGGGACATAAAGGGAGATTTAAAGCGTATTGTCAGAGAATGGAAAGAACAGAGAGGAAGAATGGGCCAAAACAACAGCCTCCCCAAACACGAGACGAGCGAAATGGCCAGCACAACAGCTTGAAGAACAGCGTCTCTCTCCGCTAGACACGGACTGAAATGTGTCCGGTGTCGGTGGCTGGCTAAGGGCAAAGGCAGGCCCCGTGTTTTCCAGATATTCATTTTGGGGGACAAAAAGTGTTAAACTTTAAAGAATTAGACCCCCCCCTTCCCCATCCTGTAGTGGCTGACAAGGATCAATTGTTCTCCAAAGGAAAGCTCTGTAGTGTGTTAATGTATTACTGCAAAAACTAATCGCTACAATAAAGAGTCTGTGTTTCCACAGTGTGCGGGTCTCTGTGACTTTGATTAATGCTTCCCACGGGACATCTCAGCCTCAATATGGGCCGAAGAAACTTCCTAAATATTCAATGAGCATGGTCAAAAGATGTATAAAACAAATCAATCTGACACCTTAATCTGGCCGGGCAGCAGTTGACTCAAGGGGTGGAGGGAATGAGATACATCATTTAACACCAGTGGCTTGAAAAGCTGTGAGCGTCTGTTCTTCAAAGCTAAAATGACACCGAATCCGTTGTACTTAGTGGTCTAAGAGTTATTAGTTCATACATTAAAATCAGCATGCGTCGTTCCTCCGCATCTCCCATTCGCCCCCTTGCCCTTCTCGAAGGATCTGAAGCCCTGGTGAGCGGAGCTTTTCGTCTGGCTAAGTGTCGTGGCCAGAGAATTGAGGCGGACTCTCTGGGAGAACATGGAACTCTGCTTGGATTCTTGCTCTAGGCACTAAGCTCAGGGAGCCCTGGTTTCATCCTTCCTGCGCATGCGTCTTCCCTGTAGGAGAACTTCCCTCACCAAGCCAAGGTCTGAATTGTTGCACGGGACTGCCCCCTTCCTCTTCCTGTCCAAGGCTAATGTAAAAGCGTTCCCCTCTTACCCGACGGAAGTCACTGGTGGAGAGTCACTCCCTGTACCCATTCCTAAGGAAAAACACAGAGGAGGGTGCATCCCCTCGGCTGGGCTCAGCTTCTGGAGCTGGTGTGAGGATGAACTCAGCCCAGTGCCACCTCCCAACTGTGTCCTTGCGGATTCCCGGGCCGCCCCTTATTCCCGAAACAAAATGTTGTTCCTCCTGGACTTTACTCACGAAACTAACTTCTGGTTCCTGTGTGACATGAAATGACTTTAAGATTTGAAAAGGTACAGTTTGCTAGAATTAGGAATGTTCTCTTGGAGGAAGGTGGCCATACTGAAGTATAGGCTGAGTCTCTGTGACAAGTATTACTTGGTCGTTAGGCACATGAATGTGTCTTTTGCAAGAGATATGATGCAGGGTTTTATTTCTGAAAAACCCCTAAGGTCCTTCCCCCGATTTCTAGAGATCTCTCAATTCTATACATCGACAGCTATATCTAAATGTAGATGTGTGCGTGTATATATAGAGGTACATATACATACTATATAGGGTATAATATCCATGTACATGTGTACGAGTATTATACTGTCAGCATTCAAATTCTGCATTTTCCTTAATACGAAAGAAACTCGAGAATGCTCTGCTATTGTTTTCCAGAAAGTTTCTGGACCCCAGTGCCTGGGCTGTCTTTCCTTTTCTATACGATTTTCTGTTATCACTAGTGTAAACTCAGGGAATACAAATTCATTTATTGCTAGCCAGAAAAAAACATAATTAGTAAAGTTAAAAATGTATGATTCATTCCAAAAAGAATAGAAATGCCCTTCGGGGATTTTCTGCTTTGCATGACACGCCCTGTTCTCCCTCCATCAGAGCTGACAATTGGGAGCTGGCCCAACCCCCGGGTACTTCAAACAGCCTTCTCTCCCTGTATGGGCAGAGTATGGACTGGAGTCCACGGTCTGAATATCAGTGCTTTTTAAAATAAACTATCGACCCAATGTTCCACTGTGATTTACATACAGTAAGTGGTTCTTTGAAAAGCTGAATTACTGAGTGTATGGTAAAGGAATGGGAACAATTTCTCGTGGGTTTACACTGCAGGGTATTTATAAAGCTACAGATCAACAACCTTGCCCTTCCCCCCCACCACATGTGTGCGCACACGTGCACACACACACGCAAAGACAGGACTGCTTCTACTATTCACATCGACTGCTGGGTGGCGACACTGGCCCAGGAGGGCTGCTGCTTTCCGCCCTCCCGGTGTCTGCGTTCCAGTGGCAGGTGACAGATCCCTACCTCTGCAGTTTGAACAGCTCTTTGGCCTCCTTCTGGAGAGGTCTACATAAATAATATAAGGCATTGTCATTATTACACCTCGACACTGCGAATCCCTATGCTAAGTGGAGTGAAGAAGGCCCCACGGGCGCGCGCACACACACACACACACACACACACACACACGTGTGCACAGCACCACTTTTGTCCCCTCCCTCCTAGAACTGAAGTGTTGGGAGGAGTCTCTGAAAGAACTTTGCCAGCTTCCACTCGGCTCTGGAAGCTGGCTGGTCCTCAACCAGCTGACAAATTCCCTTGAATTTGTCTCTTTCAGATGGTCCTCTACAGAGTCCAGACCCTTCCCCTGGCCTCCTGGGTCCCTCCGCCTTTTGGGCGCGGAATGATTCCCAACCAGCCACGTGAGTGACTGCCTTGCTCTGCCTTCCCCATCCTGTCCGGTTTGTTGGCACTGAGTGAGGAGAAAACATGCCTTCCACTTAAGGAGCTCAGCCAGGGAAGGAGAAAGATAAAAGGCTGAAGCTGATACACAATTCAAAGCAGGCAGGAGGGAAAACAGAACTTTCCTTATAGGGCCAAATAAAACACCAGTGAAGGAAGCTGCAACGAGTGGGCCAACGCGGCAACGTGGGCAGAGGGGCGCGCGGAGAAATGAGCGCGTTTGGGCTGCTCGATGACAGAAATAAGAACTCGTACACATGGGGGTGGGGAGGGGAGAGTGGGCGAGAAAGCACCCACCCCTAGTAAACTAATCTCAGCTAATGTGATGTTTAGCAAGATCCTTGGATAATGATACCATGCGTGTCATTATCATCATCAAAATCCAATCTATGTTTTAAAAAGTTACAGATGATTAACACAACATCAAGTTGAGGCAGACAATTACTTCAAACCCACACCCAGGCGCACACAGCGACACGCACGCAGAACCAGGAGGTCCCCACATTCTGTAGAACGAGGGAGGCTGCAGCTGTAGGGCCGACAGCTTTCATATCCTCATTTGAATAATGTGTCCTGAATCTGTCACTTTATTCATTCTCCTTATGCTCAGTGTACTCTACATCAACAACAAATTAAGTTGTAAATAAGAGACAATCATCACTTTTGTTTTTAAGCAGCTACTGCATAGAGAATTTCAATGTACGCTCCCTTTCGGCAGGGGGGTAAAGAGGTGCTCGAGTTTGCTTTTAGGAGCACAAATATGGGGAAAGGAACAGAAATAAAAACAGAAACAGTGTACTGTTGCTGAGAGGGGGGGAAACACCCTCTGAAGCACATCCATTCAGTCCCAGCTGAAACTTCTTCCAAGAAGTTACTAAGACATATAAAGGCAGAGGCGAAGTTTCCCCGACTACCATGGAAACCATGTGACTTATTAATACCAGTCCTGTGGTCTTAATACGCAGGGGGCGGCTGTGCTTGGCCCAGCCTGCGCCAGAAGGCCAAGTGCATTCAATCAACACGACACAGGTGTAGCAATGGACTGATTCCACACTCATCTCCATCGACACTCCCAAGAGTTCACATCACGATGACATGCACAGAAGTTGAAAAATAGATTAAGAATACAAAACGTCCCTACCTTTACATCGGAGAAGTAGGTCTTCAGCATATTGGAGCTGGGATAACGAGTATAAAAGAACATGAGCTTTGCTTTTTTCAAGTGATTGGGCGACAATCCTTCCTGCATGTAGGATGCAATCGGTTAAGGACGACATCGCTTTAAACACAGGGCCGACCGACCGCCTCCCCACCACCGGGGGTCTGCAGGCCCACCGAGCAGCTGTGGAAATTCTGGAAGGTAAACGGCACGGACCACGGCATGCATCCCTGACTTGCTGCCGCTTGCTTGAAATGCCCACTGCCTGGCAGAAACTGTCAGATGCCACGGTGAGGATGCACAACTTAGCTGCTGAATCTTGACTACTTTGTGGTGAGGATGGCAAAAACGGGGCCCCCTGTCTGAGGTCCTTACGCTGTCTATACATTCACTTGTTGCTAAGGAGACAGATGCACCCAATATGTGCTACCCGACTCTTATCATGACAGATTTTTCTTCTTCACAATTACAGTTCTGTTTATTTTTCTCTCCACGCTCTGCAGTTTACATCAAATTATTATACTAATGTACGTGAAAACACCAAATGCATTATTTCGAAAACTGTCAGGCAAGCCTCCCATTTTACCTTTTAGTGCTAATGCAATGGAGCGTCTTGACTCACTTTCTTCCCCTCTTATCAGTGTCTCCTTTTCATTGTTTCCCTTTAAATCGCAGCTAAATTTGGGGAGGGGTCGCGTTGGGGAGGGGGTGTCGCTTTTGTCAAAGCAAAGATCCAAAACCAAGCACAATTTGCCTTTCCTGGATTTATAGGTAACTGCGTGGAGAGCAGCGCGGCGGTTGGGGCGAACAAATCAATAACTGTGGGTTAGCAGATCAATAAATGGCCACTTACCCCAAATAAGAAGGCCTATTTATCTGGAAACATCATTACCTTTTAGATCTGTAAACAGCAGCAACTAAAACAGTTCCCGAGAGGATGCGAGGCTAACCACGACAATCCAGGCTTCCTGATTCTCCCCCAGATTCTTGGCACTCCTCGGCAGACTCGGAGCTGGGATGGCTCTGGTCACATCTGTGCCGCAGCCTGGCCCTGCCATTTCCTCAGCAAATTAATGGCTTTATAATTTATCAGAAATGAAGATGCACGTGGAGAAAATCAATGTGGTCCCCCACAAGGTCAATTAAGGGTCCTTCCTAGAAGCTTCTCTAAGGATTTTCTCTTAAAAGAGAGTCTGGGAAAAATTAGGAAAAAAATAAGGTAAAAAAAGAAAAATATGTGTGTGTGTGTGTGTGGGTGCACGTGCGCATGTGTACTTCACTACCCGGCAACAATTTCACACTGTATGAAAAAAAAAAGGTCAGATAAACGCAGCTATTTAGGAAAGGGAAAAGTTTCCAAACGACTCCATCAAGCACGGAGTGAGCCCATCTTCAGGAACGAGGGAAACCAGGAATTCACTACAGAAGCACCGTCGAATTAATGTTGATAAGCTCTCCACGACTTCTAACAGGGTGTTTAACCAAATATTCTTCCGAGAAGGTGATTAGCATTCCCTTTAATATCATGCAAATTTGTGAATGATCACCTTGGTCTGTAAAAAGAAGAGTTAAATACTGGGCTTTTTTTTTTCCTCCAGCGAAAATAAACGCTGAAGCAAGAAATTTTGATTTTATATCTGCAAGCCAAAGCAGCTTAACTGAACTTGTGTTTTTGTTTGAGATCCTTAATGATTACAAAGACGATAATTTATGACTGACATACTTTTTGTGCCAAGGAAAGAGCTGAAAGGCCCTCCAGTAACCTCCATTAGACAGATCGAGAAGACTAAAGGAACACAGCACCCTTCAGACCATCTGTCCAAATGGGTAAGTGAAATAATAGTTGCAAGCTGTCTCCTATTGCCTCGTGATAAGAGTTTTAGGTATGTCCAAACTTCGACAAACATTCTCAGATCTGGGTTCTAATCTTTTTTTTTTTTCCAGACGGCTACATGAAAACAACCTGGAACGTTTAACTATTAGTAGGAGAAAGTCCTAAATCATTTAAAATTTGGTCTCATACAAAATAAATTCTTTTGCTGTGGTTCTCAGACAATTAAAGAGCCACTGAAACTTCCCGAAGCTTCCCATATATTTAAATTTTGCTAAGATGGTTTAGTTCTTTTTTACTGAAAAGACGAAGGCAGACTATCCATCTTATTTTCTTGGGGATGCAGAGGCTTTTTATTTCATAAAAAAAAATCATTCTGATTTGATTTCTCAAGTCTGTTTTTGCTTTGAAACGTTTCCTGTTGGTAATACTTGGAATCGATCGGTTGAAATGGAACACAGACTAAATCTCTCTCTCTCTCGCTCATCGTGTAATTGAGATAAAATTCCCATAAAATATATGTTTCTAATAAACTATTAAAAATAGCTAATGAAACATTTAAAAGCCAACAGTTAGATAATCCTTTTTTTGCCTCCTCAAAATAAATCTGAACTGACCAATTGGTTAATTTCCCTTTTAAGTGCTTGTGCTGAAAAGCAACTGTTCTTCCAAGAAAGCACTAGCTGTTTCCAGGATACTTACACACGCACAATGACTCATGATGGAATAGATTCAGTAAACATACAGCTGTACTGAACACGAGCTAAGCCCCATTCAAGGCCAGGAAAGAAAATGAGCACAAATAAATATTAAGGAGGTAAAGGGAGGGGTGGGGGGGGGAAGGGGGATGGAACGCAAACAAGATCTGTCCACGCAGCTCATGTGGCTTCGCCTCAATTCTCTTAGCCATAGCTTTGTGAAGACAGATGACATTCAATTCTATGTGTGATGCAAAATAGACAATAACTGCTGAAACTTGAGACAGCTGCCAGGTGTAAAAAAAGAAAAAAGAAAAAAGGGGGGAAAAAAAAGAAAAGATGATAAATCCATAAATTAATGGAAGACATCTGCTCGGGAATATAAAAGATCAGAGAAGTAGACTGCTACGGCTGAACCTAAAGCAGTGTTCAAACAGCCCGAGAGTCTGTGCGTTGCCTGTTTACCGAGCACAATGTAACCTCACCTACACGCAGCAGCCGGAGGAGCGGCGGGGGCAGCAAAAAGGCAAACGGGAGAATTAAGAGGCTGTGAAGGCAGGAGGAAGAAAATTCTCTTTTTCCAGCTGAGCTCTGAATTGTGGCTAGAGATTTTACAAGCTGCATTTCCAACCGAAGAGCACTGGGGCTGCTTACTTACACTTTCTAAACCACTTGGACACCCAAAGAACTGTAGCTTTTCTCCTTTTGCTCGGATTCGGTATGTTTCTAAGAGGCCTGCTTGCCCCCTGGGAAACCTTAAATGCAGCGAAGGGATCTACATTGTCTCCTTGCTTGAAAATGATAGAGCAAGTAATGGTTGCTCTGCTAAGAAATTCGACATAACCCAGGGGGTGGCTATTTTTTATTTACTTCATAATGGTAGGAACCCAGAGTCTCTCAAGTCTTTGATATACATGTCTCCCTATAGCTAATATAACTAACGTGGCCCCTCAAGGCTTCTTAAACATGTGAACGATCAACTTCTATGGACTATTTCGCGTTTTAGAAATTCATTTTTGACCCACGCTTTCCAGTGGGTTTTAGCTTCAGATTACTAGGTTCCTTTCGAAACTTCTTCAGGTATTGTTAACATTCCCCCTAAAAGTCCAGTGGGGGAAGCTGGCTGCCGCGGAGAGCAAGCTCCGTTTCTTCACCTGCACTCCTTAACGGCTCATAATCCTACCCTTTCGCCTTAGCTGGGTACATGCAAATGACTGCGGCCTAAACAAGGCTATTTTTCTTGAGATGCAAAGAGGATGAGTGACAAGGAACATCACGAAGGAAAACAATTGGCTGGCTGTTTCTTTGGGGATTTGAATAAAACTTAATATTTGATTAAATAGAGTCATTTGCAAAGAGCCTGAACACACTTTTTATATCCAAGACGTGAGCAGGTGCACGGGCATTCTGTTTGCCGTGCGCGCACTCACCATTTCCTTTCTATGGGCAGGGAAAACAAGGAGGTGTGTTTCATCCTATAGAACATACATGTTTATTTAATGTGCTGAACCTAAATGGATGGATCGGATGAACCAGTGTTCTCAGTACTTCTCGCCTTGGCTACTTTGTTCAGAGAAACAGATGATGCCCTTTGGAGTGGGAAAGAATTGTTCCTTCAGAAGTAAATTATTCATGACACCTTGGAAGGCCACGAACTAAAAATAAAAACATCATAACGACGATTAGAGTGGTACCATTTCATCTCGTTTCTACCGGTTCGCGGACGGGCTTATACACCTAAAACTGAAGTAAGACACCACTCACTGTGATTCCCAGATTTCTTTAAACTAAGGGCTTGAGAATTTTGCCTGCACACCATCGGGTAAGTCCAGGGAAGAACGCAGGGCCGAACAAGGACGGAGAGGCGTCCATTGTGCCCACAAACACTCCGGTCCTCCCTCACTGGCTTCAGCACTATGTGGACTATAGAAAATGTTGCTGGCCTATCTTCTTCCTACGAAATAATATATTAGTGAGATAAATGGTTAAAAGTGTGATGTGGTGGGACAAGAGTAACGGAGGAGATGAGTCTAGAAGGTGGAAAATGTGATCATGAACTGCAACAAGAGGCCCAAATTATTTAGCTACATGAAAGAAACGCCTCCAGGTCCATGCAACTAACATTTTATATGAACACAGGTGCTTCCCAACGACCAGCGTTTAATAGGATCTTACGTCGGCAGGAGAGGGAAGAAGTTATGCATCTCAAGGAGAAGCAACTATATTCTCTTTAAAGCCTTTGATACGCATAGCCATGAAAGGACCTGCTGTCAATTGAAATCCTTAAAATTCCTCAGGGGATTTAGCCAGGGTGAGACAAAGAGCATTGCCAACACTTAAAACAATCAAAAACGATTTTTATCCTAGACGACCCGACTTACTTAAAAACACACACACCCAGCCTGGCAATTACAATGAACAGGCTAACACAGGCTAACACAGGCTAACACAGAAACAGGAGCTGGCATCCTGAGTTAAAGAGTTTAATGTGGACTTAGACGACTTTGAAACCTGGCTTCAAACATTCACCAGATAGGCATGTCCTTTTCCTGTGTGAGTGTGTGTGCACACACGTGTGTGTGTGAGAGAGACAGGCAGAAAGAGAACACCCGCCATCACTACTCTTGACTTCAAAATGAAGTAGAAGATCCCTGAGATTTGGGTTCTAGCTTTGAACAGTTGTCTGCGATGGGCGTCTGAAGATGCTCTTCTTGCAAAGGGTAAAAAACATCCAAGCTATCGCGTCTCCTACTGGGCCTTTCTCACCACCAACAACTATATTCCGATCATTCGGACCCATGTTCACTGCCTGCTCAGAACGGGGAAGGCATGGTGCTTGGCGCAGTTGTGATTCATGACGGGCGAGTGAACTCTCAGGTCTTTGAAAGACAGGAGTTAAATCCGCAGCCAGCCCCAAACTCGGTTTCCAATTCCAGAGTGAGGTCCTCGAGACCTTGCTCCTGCTTCCTCTCACGACAGGACTCCCTCCTTCCTCACCCTAGGAAGAGACGTGTTTAACTGCCCCAGGGCGTCACATACTAGTGGGTCCTGTTTCCCTTACCAGCGATCTTTACCAGTACCCTCAGATTTGGCTGGAAGGATGACCCTCGCTGCCCAGGCAAGCACGTTTCCACCAGAGCTGAGACTTCGCACTAATGTGGCGGCCTCCAGAGTGGGCTTAGATACTAAAATGCCAATTCCTAGTCATCCAGACGATTGCTTAAAATCCTCAATTTAACAATGGCCAACTTAATTGCTAAATTTTATATCCATCTGGCAACTTATTATAAAGGAAACACGCCGCTCCCTGCCCCCAAATGCTACTAGTCTCCTACCCCAGAACGCCAATGACCACAAGATTTTTAAGAATTTACTGCAAGGACCAATTTACAGAGCGAAACAAGAAATCATCAGTTAAAAATAATAGCCAGAGTTCAAGACAGGTCTAATAAAAAATATAACTGGCATCTCTACATCAAAGTCAGGTTCAAAATATAAAGGAGTCGTAAAAAGAGCCATTTTAAGTCGAATACAGCTGAGTTTTATATTTAATTGTGCTCTCTCGCTTTCCAAAATAATTTGCTTTGTGTATGTTAGGACAAAAGATTTCTGTGTATGGCTGAACAGAGGTTAATCATGCGTGGAAGGCAGCTGCACCAGCCCCAAAGAGCAGACCTTGGGCGAACGAGAGAGAGACCGATGCCGTCTGAATAAATCAGTACCTGTGTATTTCCTTTAAAAAAAAAAAAAAGGCATCTCGCTTCGAGATTAAAGAGGGAATCCAAGTGCCCTCCCACGCCCCCGTCCCTCGCACCAGAACAGCACTCTCCCTCTGGGTGAATGGGGCCTTCTTTCCACAGCCCCGGGGCCTGTTCGTGGCTTCGCAGGAGAGTTCTTCACAGGGCATCTCAGGGATCGGAAACGGACTTTTCTCTTCACTCCATTATAAAACTTACCATTTCTTAAAATGTATGTATGTCTGATAGAATGCAATATCACAATGAGATGTTTTTTTCCATCTCTGATTCTACTCTTTCAAAATAGGGTAGGGAGATAACGCAGGAAGAACAGCAGGAAAAACCCTGCTGAAATGGCACCTGTTAAATACCAGCTCTTTGGGGCGGTTCAGGTCTTGCGAAAGTGGCAAAGATGTCGGTTTAGTGGGAAGGTGTTGTGTCATCAGAAGTGCCCTGGGCACGCTGATAAAAGCTTATTACTTTGAATACTAGGAAGCACGGCATTCTTAAGAAGATACTAGTCTTGTCTGCATTATTCTACACACGTGTAAACCTGACCCTCTGGGAAGCCCATTTTGTTTGGTTTCCCTTGAGCGGGGGAAAGAAAAGGATATTGCACTTCCCGAGTAAGGTGAGATTTCGGACATGTCTTGAAGATCGCCACACTCGGACTTGATGAGCGACAAGGAGAGCCCTTCCGCGGTGCTGGGTGGGTGTGCTGGTGAACAAGGGTGGTGGCTCAGGTGGTGGGACGACATCTTGGTCCTCAGACTCGTGGTCTCCCTGGTTAAGTCTAAGGATTCAGGAGACGCTCTGTCTTTCCCCGAGAAGGAGCCAGAGGGAGCACCTAGTGGACTCTGAAATGGGTAGGCCATCAAGGGAAGGGGGAAGGGGTGGCGGAAGGTGGACGTGGTGAAGCCTGCGGTGGCAGAGAGAGGCGACTGGTGCAGGGGCTGGTGGTGGCCGCCAGGGGGGGCGCCGGCGGCAGACTGGTCAGATGAGTTTTTGCGGACAACCAGGGGCAGTGCTTCTGTCTGGTCTGTGGAACTGGGCATCTGCACGTTGCCGAAGGTGTCCAGGGGGTTCGGAATGATGACGTCGCCAAAACACTGCAGGCGCTGGTTGGCGGTGTGGAAATTGTGGTTCTCCCCGTTGACTGCGAACCGGGCCTGGGGGATCTGGAGAGGGGGGAAGACCTGAGGAACCTGGCGGGAGGGTTTGGCTGAAAAGACTTTGACCACAGTGTCCACGACCTGCGACATGGCAGAGTTCAGTTCCTGTTTCAAGGTCTCGGCCAAATGTTTGCCTTCTGGCTGTAAGGAGTTTGGCCCGTGGTCTCTCTCTTTGTTGCTGCCTTCTCGCTTGGGCTTGTTTTCAGCCATCTCCTGCTCCCTGATCAGGGCTCGGGCTCGGTCAATGAACTGTCCCGGGTCTAGCTCGCACATCTCATTATCTGACCTCCCTACAGAGTCCTGGGCCCTGGCATCCAGAATCTCCGAGCGCATGCTGTCTTCAGACAGGTTACCATCTTCATCATTTTCAGAATCAGTGCTGTCATAGATTTGGTAGAACTTTTCCTGCAGCTGGCGCAGCTGTTTCTGCATGTCCTCCAGCTGCTGTTTCAGCTGTCGGCGCTCCTCTCGCTTCTGTTCTTTTCGGGCTGAAACCAGCTGCTGGAAACTCTGTTGCTGCTGCTGGGGCAGCTTTTGCTTGCGTTTGTTTTCTCTGTAACTTTCTCGGGGACTCACAGACTGCGGGGCCATCTCTCTTTCATTTTCATTGCCCCTTAACGCCACACTGGGGGAATGGCTCATACCCCGAATTATATTCTCAACCCGGGCGCGCTTTGCTCTCAGGTGCTCATCACATAAGCGATCCATATCAAACTGGCTCATAGTAGGCCTGCCAAAAGGGGAAAGACACTCTGGGGGGCTGTCTCTTGAAGAGTTGCTGCATATATCCTCCTGATGTACTTCGGAGCCTGTACTAGAGAGACCGCTGGCTTGGAAACTGGGCTCCGTGCCACCGTTTTTGTTCATGTTATTTTTCAACAGCTGGGAAATGATGGTTGCTCCTGGAAAAGGCATCATGGCATCTTCATACGAGTTCGCCCTCTTCAGCAGCTTGCGGAGTACATTTGACTTCTCCCCATCTGCATGCTGCACCACTGAATACTCAACATCCTGCTCGGAGCCTTGGGGATTCATGGTACTAAACAACGTTGCTCTTGCCTTAGCAAAAAATGCAGATGCTGTCCCTACCGTCCTTTTCACTCCAATGTCAACTCTTCTCCTCTTGGTTTGCCGGCTTAAGAGGGCTGTGCTGTCATGGTCAGGCATCACTGGACAGTTATTGTGCCATCTTCAAAAGCTCGTCAGCTGGGCACAGCTCAAGAATCCCGGGACCCTGGCCAACAGAACAAAAGGACTGATGAATCATTTTCTTTAAATTTCTCCAAATTTCCTGACCTCAATCCTGAATCAAATGCAAAATGCATAGGCTCTGGGATTTATGGCACATTACAATTATTGCAATTTATTATGCACTCCGCTTGAAATGAAACATTTTTAAATATTTCTGCTCCACTGGTTTAAGATGGATTAAGATTAAAAAAAAAAGCAAAAACTGCTTAAGCACCAGTAATATGATTCTCTTTCACAAATGCCTAAAATGATACTGTTTATCTTCAGAAGAAATAGTACATTATAAGTACACAGCCTCTGACAACCAATTGATTAAATTTTGGGCATTGAGATTGACATTACGAAAGAAGATGAAAGTGGGCTACCCTGAAGAAATAAGGTTACATTTTCAGGCCGTGTAACATTTGGATGCAAAATGCCATTTCTGCATTAAAATTATTGTGGTTTTGAGGCTATGGAAGGGAGAGGACTCTAAAATAAATGCAAATATTTAAAACACACAACTTTTATCACTGAAATTTAAAATATTTGTGTCGTATGTGAAATCCCATCAGCATCTTCCCCACAGAAATGGTCAGCTTAACATTGAAATAAATGCAAAAATACTCGTATTGCAAATGCTGCTTATTTAATATAGAAATGCATTTGTATTGTAAAATCACTCTTGATGATGGTGTCTGTTGGGTTTTTTAATGCAAGTATGAGAATATTTATACATTTTCATGATGTCTTTCTGAGGGCATAAAATTATCATGAAGTTGAACTCAGCTGCAAAAGAACGACATTGTTACATCTTAGAAATCAATAAATTGAGTTAGACAAGAATAAACACATCTTCGGGACTAGTTTTCTTCTGTCAAAAACCTGCCAAAATAATACTTCACACGGTTAAAGAAGCTCTCTACACACATGCCACTTGTGAATCTTATGTCATACGCCAGATTTAAGAAACAAACAGAAAAACAGACAATATCGCTCCAATACACGAAGGAAATACCTTCTCTGCCTGTGAACTTCCACCGTTTCTTGGAAACACAATATAAAAAGAGATCACCCTTCCTTGCATTTTATAAAAAGCCCTTGACGTATTTTGTGGCTTATTAAGTAGTGTTGCTAACCCCAAATTTGGCATTAAGCATAAGATGTCACATCTTTTTTTGCTCACAATGAACATCTTAGGAAGAACATGAGAATATTTTTTTCACCCAGGGTTTATCTAATATTAAACTTCGCGTTTGCTTAACAGAGCACATCTTCACAATAACAGTGTGCATTGCCAAAGGCAGCGTGCAGAGCGCCTGGAACAGCTCCCATCTCTTTCGGTTCACCTGTAAAAACATCTACGTGCTCCCTAGGACTGCATCTGTGGCTAGTTTTAAAGAATGACTATCCATGCAAATAGGCATAATTTCAGCATGAAATAACCTGTAAAAATCAAGAAAATGCTCAGCGCTTAGATGGCAGCGTGTATGTAATTTTTTAAGTGAGAAAGATTTCATCATGCAGTCCTTGCTCCTGCCTTCTGTAGGAAGATACATTTTACAAGAGCCTGGTTTAGAGGGTCATGAAAGCAGGGTGATGCCTCTTTAAATATATTTTTTGTTCGCTTGAGAATAAAGTACTTTTTACATCCCTCAGGACAAAATGTCCTGCAGGTAGAATGGGAACAGACCTTCATAACTTCAATATTGGGTTCAAAATCGAATTTGGAATAATCGCGATCCCTCACACATGGATAATAAAATTGGTTTCAGGAATACAAAGCTGCAATGCCGAATCGTTCACTAACATATTAGATCTGATAAACCAGGTGTAGCTGTCAGGTGAGAGGGAAAAAAGGAAAGCCTGAGACAAACAAGAAAAAAGATGAATTATTTCCAAGCTCAGAAAGACTTACATAGTGAGGGAGAGTCTTTTTCTGCACACATATCAGCTTTCCCAAAACAGAGTTCACTGCCATTATTTTAAACGTTTACTTGTGTGTGCTGTTTGTGTACAAATCTTTTTCCCTTTAATGTCACCTGAAGATCACACAGCTCTCCAATGAAAACACTGAACAAACTTTCTGCAGTGTTTTTCTCCCCGCTGTTCAGCCTCACGCCCAAAGGGGATTTTCCTCCTTCCCACCCTCACCACGGGAAGAGCACCTCTGCTACAGAGGCTCTCAGCAACGACAGGCTGTGCAAGACACGAGCACAAGGTCATCCCCAGGCATCCTTCCTTTGCGGCTGCCATCTACCTCTGCGTCAACTGCACTTCCTCTCCCCTCGCCTAGGTATCAACAGCTGCATCCCTCGCCTCCTGCCGGAGCCAAGAGGAGGGCTGTGCTCTTCCTCAGGTGGAGAGAAATGATACTCTCGTCTTCAGGGCTTGCTGGGTCTTTTCAAAAACACAGCCTCCTGTAAACTTCCTCCAGATTCACCAAACCACTCTGGTTTTTGCAATTCTCTTTCAACCAGTCAGCATTTTTAGATGAAATAATGACCCGTTTCTGTTGTAGGCTAAGTGAATTGAATTACTTTTAGGTCTTGTTGTAAGATGTCCAGCTGAGCCATAATAAATAGGATGAAACAAATGGGGAAAATTATATAATCCAGCAAGACAAGGCGTGATATTAATAGGCATGAAGAAATACATCTCTCCATATAGCTTAGACCTAAACTTAAGAAATAAAGGTATCAGTGCACATTGGGCTTATAACCCATGGAGGCTCCAGACAAGATCAAGTCATTACAACTGGTTTCTAGTGTACTAGCATGTTTCATCAACAAGATACATATGTAAATACACTTACCACAGAAGAAAACACACTGTTAAATGACTATAATGCCAATTCGATAGCTTGAAAACACTTTCCGAGCCCTTCCGTGACTCCCCAATTCAGAATTCAGAGAAGGCTGTGCCATGACTTTATAACTGACACCAGCCTGTGCATTAGGGTTTTTCAAGGTCCCTTATTTCTCAACATGTGTACTAAGCCAGCATGTCTCAGCTACAATCATTATTGATTTCTGTGTGTGTTCGGTGCCATGGAGTCGGCGCGACCCCGTGAATGAGTGACGTCCCCAAGGCCCGGGCCTCGACAGCCCTGCTCCGCTCCTGTAGCCTTGTGCCCGGGGCTCCCCTGATGCAGCCGACCCACCTCAAGAGAGGAAGAGAGGTCTTCCCCTCTTCCTGCTGCCTACTGTTTCCCCAGCATTACTGTCTTCTTGTATTTTCATTGTAACATTAATTTTGAGTTTAACCAAGCAACACGGAACCTCTTAATCAACAGGGATGAACATCAATGATCAGCAAGTATGCAGAAAAATACGGATGTTGAGTTTGAATCCAAACGTGTTATTGATCAGATATGCACATTCTACCCTTGTAGACTCCTCTTCACTTAGTGCGAGAATCTGTAGAGAATAATTTTCACCATGAAATATTTTAGTTGCACCGTTTGGCATCTAACTACGCAAATGTTCTAATCATTCCTATGCAAAGGATATCTCAGCATAGCAGACTCCTCCCCCCAGAATGTAAGAACACACATCCAGGTATAATCAAGTCAGATTGTAACTACTCCAAAAGATTCTTCATTAAAATTGGAATTATTTGACCTTCTACTTCACACAATCCTAAGGAAGCTGACGGCTTCGTGTTAGTAGAAAAGAATTTTCAGTGAAGAATTTTGAAGGCATACTCCAGTGTGGAGGAGAAAGCGGCCGAGTGCTCTTACTTGACTAAAGAACTTATTTGGGGGAGGGCAGTGCGACTCTTATGCATCTCCGTGGAGTCCAGATTCTGGACAAAGAAGTGTTTCATTACAGTAATTATCCAGATAGTTCAGACAAATCTTTTATGAGGCAGAGGAAGTGTAAGGTTGGCACGGTTTCCTGGTTGGATTATTGAGATTATCTGTCTTTGTTGATAAAATTATTTGAAGAAATTGCTCAAGCTTACCCTTTACTTCTTTTCGAAAACAACCTTTGAATAAGCCTCTCATCTGCTCAGATCAAGCTGGTGATGAAATGTCCAATGGAATAGCATTAATAAACCAATCTGGAAACCAGTAACTTAAGGGGAAAAATCCAATGATTTGATTTAGATAACTGCCCCCACCCTCCCGCTCAAATCACTAGGCTGTCCCCTTCACCGTATTCGAGAGTTCATTTTTGCTAATTAGCAGCTGCTCCTTCGGAGGTGTTTCTGCCTACTATCAGGTTAAAAAAACCTTTGATGTTTATTTTGAAGAATTCACTTGACGCTGGGTTCATATTTAAATGAACTAAGACTGTATCGTCAAAATCTTATGTTAGATGTTAAAATTGACTATCATAATAGAGTTAGTTCTCAGATCATCACCATTTCATTCAAAAGCTCTCCCTCCTCTCAAAAAGGCCATACATTTTTCACCAGCAAAATAAACACAGCACATTTTCTGACGCCTGCCTAATGACTCATTTCTACTTATTTAAAAAGTCAGAATTCACCAAATTAGCAAATCAGAGTGAAAAAGAATCTCAAGAAAAAAACCACTTTTTTTTTTTTCTGTTTCTCAGAATTTCAAATACTCTAAATGTCCCCTGAAGACACTAGTCAACAAGGTTTGGGAAATTCCTAATGTGTATATCCTTTCCCATGCATACAGGTACTTAATTAGACTCCTATAATAACATATCATGCACAACCCATCCTCATATCATGAAATCAGTAACATTTGATCATTTCTTTTGTGAATCCTGAACCCAAAGCATTTCTTATACTGGCAATTGCACATGCAAGACGATCCCTGACATGATATAAGACATTAAGGGGAAGAGGGCCTATTTGCATTTTGAACAAATAAACAGCAAGCCTGGCAGCTAGATGATGTTTTAAAATTGCAAGTGCCACTTGCAGAGGACCAATGCTAGGAAATGGATAAAGTGGGAACAAAGATGCACGTTACGTATGCGTGCCTTTTTTTTTTCCCACAAGGTGGTGATTAAACTAAAGACGATTCTGCAAAATGGATACATACAAATATCAAATACATAAAAATATAAGTGCCAGCACAGATAGCCCTTATTAAAAATAAGCAAAAGAACACATCCACTGATGACATTTTAATTATAAAAGAACTTCAAAAACACCCAAGGAAAGTGTTGGAGGAAAAGTTTGATGTTCATGACCAAAGGATAAATAACACATATTTTCATGAAACAATGACCGTCACCCAAGCAACAAAACCAACCAACAATCACCACTCACCACCCAACCTAATTCCAGGCAGCTCAAGAAGTAGCCTGTGTGACGCGAAATTTACAAGATCAAGTGATAAGAATCCAGACACGGTGCTTACACTGAATTTTCAGTATCTTCCCTCACACATTAAGCCACAGTCCTCACCATCATCTAATTTACCATTCTATAAACATAGGCAAGTTTCGCTGTTTGGACAGCTTAACCTGAGTATTCCCCTTTTGCTTCCTCACCACACACAGCCCATTTCATTTTGAAAAGACTCAGAAGTTCTTGCAAGAAACTCCTCAGAGAACTGACTGCCCGCATCTTGCATCAAATAGAAAAGTACAGTTACCTCTCACGTACTTGAGATTTTCCTTCCCCATCAAAGTAATAACTGGAACATCTGGCACATGTCTGGTACAATGACAGGCTCGTTCTACTTTATGAGAATATTTAACATATGACTTGAAAGAGTTTATTGCACATACCTATTCTTTCTGGGCAGAGAGAAAGCACGCTAAAAAGATAAGCTTTACGAACAGTAACACTTTCAAACTGACTTTGGTATTCTTGGCAGTTACACACACCACCCACGGCTGTCCAAAATACACACACACAAAAGGCAACTCCCCCCCCCTCCCCAGACCTGGGAGATAGACATAAACTGAACGGAAGCAAAGGGAAAGTCAATCTCCCTCCACCTGCTGCCTGAAGTGGGGGTACTTTCAGCCGCCTGGCAGACAGGAGCCTGAGACACAGCCTCAGCAGCAGCCTGCCAACATCCTTAAGAAAAATAAACAAACACATAACAACTTGTCCCCTACCCTCCACCAAAGAACTCACATGGCAGGGCTCAAAACATAACAACAGCCCACTCCCATTAGTCCGGACAATCCTATTAACCAGGGCAACCATAAATTCATAAATCTCTACAACCCCAGGGCACGCATTGTGGTCTGGAACGATACAGACACACACAGACACAGAGGAAATTTGCACCTGTCTTTCTTGACACAACACACCTGTCAGGCCCTGCTCATGCGTATTCTGCTAACAGACCTCTGCCTACCTAGTTTAGGAAAGGAAACGCTTTTTTTTTTTTTTTTTGTAAGGGAGGGTATAGGTGGGAGGAGGGAGAGAGAGAGAGGAGAACGAGCAGAGAGAGATCACAAGAGAAGAACTTGTAGCCTTGACTTTGAGAGGAGGCCATCCTGTACTTGCTCTGTTTTTATAAGCTCAAGGAGACAACACAGACCTTCTTGGAAAAATTAAAACAAGCAGGTGAGTTTCCAGCCTTCCCCCAGGCGGAGTAGGGTTCTGGATTGCCAAGAACAGCGGCAGTTTCACACTCCGACCTGCCTCCTTGGGCTATTTAAGGCTATCGCCCAACCCCTCCTCCTGGTTCTTTTCTCGGCCGGCCAGGAGGACTCAACTTCCAAAGGGCTGAGAGGGGCCGGAGACCTGCAGTCTCTCGAAAGCTACCCTTCCTCTACCTCCCCGCTTCCCCCCATCCCAAATCCACACTCTCCAGCCGCGTTCAGTTTCAGCAGGAGGAGTGACTGGCCGCCACACCAGAGGAACCAACCAACAACTCGCTCAACTGGACTTTGGGTGATGTCTCTTCTCCAACCCCCCACCCCCCCACCCCGCGCCCCCCTCCT
>PVKM010013146.1:0-30680 GCA_004027735.1 Carollia perspicillata
ACATGCTCATTCCAGTCCACTCTCCTGGACTGCCAAGTTACATCGATGTCACTCAAAACCATTCTCATTATACTAATAATGGCTAGACTTTTTCTGGATAGACATCATATTATTAAGGATCCAACTTAACTTAGTTCTTGGTCCTCCTACCTTCTATATCTATCCTTTCACGATAATCAATCTCCAATTCTTCCATGACTTCAATTTTTTTTGCATAATATAAAGTGTCCATATTCATACAGCCATCCAGTCCTTATCTCACTCTTTAGTTTCATTGTGGCCTCTATTGCGCCAGCATCTTACATCCCTACCAAAGCGAGCTACTTAAAGCTCTGCAAATGTGATATTATTTCATATGCCTCCAACCTTGAACAAATCATTCCCTCGGCTACAAATGCCCTCTCCCCAGATCTTCAACTAACTAATCCATACTGTTTTATTAAAAGTCAGTCATGGAATCATTTTCCCTAAAAATCTCTCTCCATGTGCTCCTTATTGCATGGATCATCCTGCATTAAAATCTGTTAACAAAGCCTATTGAGGGATTATTTACAAAAAATATACACTTTTTAAATATACAGTTTGATGAGTTTTGACAAGTGTACATTTCTGTATAATCATCACTTCAATCAAGATATAAGTATTTTTGGAAATAACTCACAGACCTCAGTACAGGAGGACTCATTCACGGAAGGAGGAGCCCTTGGCTAAGGCCTGCTGCCTGGGCCGGAGCTAGGACCACCTGCCAAGGACTTCACAGGCCTCCTCTGCTCTGACCCTTCTACCAGCAAGTCTGCAGGCCTCAGAGGGAGGGAGTTGTCAGCCAGGTGAAACCAAGAGCACTGTCACCATGGCAACCAGTCATCAGCCTCAGGACAGAGACCCTGCTCCCAGGAAATTTTTCATGACAACCACTTAGTATTTCACAAACTGCCTGGACCAGTCCCAGAATGTGTCACTGCTGAACTGGGAATGGACATCAATGCTCAGCCACCCCATCCATTAGCACACTCTCTGCAGCAGAATTGTCTGAGTGCCATCTTCAACAATGTCATGACTTTGTGTGCTATGCTGCCCATTCTACAGTATGCCTTCTTCAACTCCTTCCTGCATCAGAGGATCCCCCAGGCTGCTCGGATCCTGTGCAGCCTGGTGGTCATCCTGCTGGTGTTCCTGATTACTGCTATCCTGGTGAAGGTGCACCTGGATGTCCTGCCCTTCATCATCACTGTGATCAAGACTATGCTACTTAATGCATTTGGTGCCATCCTGTAGGGCAGCCTTTTGGTCAGGCTGCCCTCAGGCCTGCCATTTACATGTCTCCTACCATGAGTGGTCAGGACCTGGCAGGCATCTTATCTTTGCCTCAGTGGCTCAGAGGTGTCAGAAAGTTCCCTCAGCAATTTTGTCACAGCCTGTGGGAGTCATAATTCTGACCATTGTCTGTTATCTGGGTCTGCCCTGGCAGGAATTTACTACTAGTACCAGCAGCTCAAGCTGGAAGGGCCTGGGGAGCAGGACACCAAGTTGGACCTAATTAGTAAAGGAGAAGAGCGAAGAGAAGGCAAAGAGGACTCTGGAGTTTCAGCCTGAAATCCTCAGCCCACCAACAAAAGCCACTCAATCCAATCCATCCTCAAAAATATCTTAGTCCTTGTTCTCTATTCGTCATCTTCTCAGTCACCATTGGGGTGTTTCCCAGCATCACTACTGAGGTCAAGTGTAACAGTGCAGGTGCTAGTGCCTGGGGACACTACTTTTTTGCGTTGTCCTGTTTCTTGACTTTCAATGTCTTTGACTGGCTGAGCCAGAGCCTCACAGCTCTGGGCCTCACATGCGGTCTGGGCAGGACATCTGCTAGCTGCCAAACCTGGTGCTGGCCCAGATGATATTCGTGTCCCTGCTACTGCTGTGCAACATCCAGACCTGCAGATACTGGGCTGTGGTCTTTGAGCATGGCACCTGGCTTACCCTCTTCAGGGCTACCTTGCCGGTGTCTGCATGTGCTTTGGGCCCAAGAAAGTGAAGCTGCCTGAGGCAGAGACAGCTGGTTGCAGTCATGGCCTTCTTTCTATTTCTAGGCCAGGTGCTGGGGGCTGTCTTCTCCTTCCTATTCCAGGCCATTGTGTGGCCATGGATGGACAGAGGGCTGCACTGGCTGCCTGCTCCTGTCCTTTCCAACTCCTTCAGAAATAGACGACATGAGCTGAAGATTTTCTTTTTTTCTAAAAATATTTTTCTGAGCTTCCACATTTGTTGATTTTTATTCACAAACTCTTTTTCAACACAGTTTCCAACCCCGTACCCATCTTCAATCTGATCATACAAATGCTAAAGTGGCAGAAAGGTCTAGAATAAATACATCAAAGAAGAGGCAAAGCTGTCAAACTAAGTTGCATGCAATAGGTCTATGAGGATGGGGGAAAGTGTCGTGAAAACAAAACAAAGTAAAAAAAGTAATTGGAAGGTTTTAGCTAATGTTCTTTCAATCATTTTTATCTTTTGCTCCATGTTCGAGGATTTGCATGAACTCAGTGTAATTGAAATTTCCCTTTTTGTCAGTAGGTGCTACAGTTCATCTACTTCCTCATCTGTAAATCCATCTCCCATTGTTGTCAGCAGCTCTCTCAGGTAATATTCCTGAGTGGTGTCAGTTGCTTCTTCATCAAAGCAAGCAACACCATTTATGACGACATCTGGATCTGTGCTGTTCAACGGCTCACCAAAAGTCCTGAGGAACATGGTGAAATTTATGAGCCCTGGAACCTCATTCATCATGGCATCAATGTATGCACCCATTGGATTCTTCCCTAGAGAAGCAAGCACATCATGCAAATTTTTCTTGTCAGTGAATCCACCTCTGTTCTGATCAATCACATGAAAGGCCTTTTTAAACTTCCTGAATCTGTGACTGGTCAAACATGGAGAACACATTAGATGTTGCACGCTGGGGGTGCTTTTTGGTAGCCTTGGTTTTTGCCTTTTTGCTTGACATGGTGGCTGTTTAATTCACTGCCCGGGCTGCCCTGATGACATTGACAAGTACTCTGAAGGTTTCCTCTTTGAGCTGACTTCTGTTTTCTCATGGCCTGTGCTGGGCCCAGGTGTCCAGGCCTGGAGGAGGAAGCCTCTGGGTGAACATAGGTGACTTTGTGGGCCAGAGCATCAGAGTCAAGGGAGAGGACACAGTCTCTGAATATGCTCAAATTTCCAACACTTCGTTCTGACCGATCCCTGCTTGAGCAGGACAGCAGAATCTCCTAGGCTCAGAGTGAGTGTGTGTCTGTCTGTGTGTATGTTTGTCTACCTGTACCAGGGGTGGCTAGAGGCCAAAACTGTCTGTTTTGAAGTCCAGTCTCATATTTCCATCCCCATAATGCCCCCTGTGCCTCCTCCCTCAGTGTCTCCCTGTCTCTCCTCTGCACTTCCCGCCTTGTTTCTATATATCATGCACCCTGTACAGTTGCCATTTTGCTGCCTTTTTTATACTCAACAGAAACCACATAACTTCAGATGCTCTTTGACTAAATAAATCAGGTTTTTTAAAAAAGTAAATCATTTTCATCACCAAAAAAACTTCTCTCATATGCATGTCCCTTTGCAGTCAATCCCACACACATAGGTAGACACTAATCTTATTTTATGTAAACATAATTAGTTTTTCTTATTCTAGAACTTCAGGTAAATGAAATCTCATGATTTTTGAGGTGGGCTTGTTTTGTTAAATATGATACTTTTAAGAACTCCATATTGTTACATGATTGATAATTCATTTCTTCATACTGCTTCAGGGTATTCCATTGTATGGATCTACCATGCTTTGTTTATCCATTTACCCATTGATGGAAATTTGGGTTGTTTCTGATTTGAAACTATTATATAAAGAACTGCTATCAACATTTGCATATAATTCTGTGTGGATATATATTTTCAGGTCTGTTGGATAAACAACTAGGAATGGAATTTCTGGGTCATGTGGCAGGTATACAGGTATGCTTAGTTTCATAAGAAACTGCCAAACTATTTCACTGCATTTGTTCCATTGCACATTTCCATGAACAGAGTATGAGTGCCCCCATTGCCCTATACCCTGGACAACATTTGGTAATATCAGATTTTTAATTTTTTCCATTCTCATGGAAAAATGTGGATAATAAGGATGACGTGTATGAAACATTATCTCATTGTGGCTTTGATCTTCATTTTCTTGATGTTCAACATCTTTTCATCTGCACTGGAATTTACTTCTTGACATACTTAACATGCTTGGAAAGTCGGAAAATCATCTCTGAAGGAATCTGACTTTGGAATTAAAAATCCATGTTTGAATCCCAGGCCTGACATTTGCAGTTGTTTGATCTTGGGCCATGATTCAACCAGTATGAGTCATAGTTAATTTACCTATAAAACGGGGTTAATGCTGTCTCACAGGTAGATTCCATAGGTAGGTAATATACGCGGTGCCTAGCCCAATGCCTCTTACATAGTAGATCTTAATAAATGGTAATTATAATTATTATTGTAGAAATAGGTTTAAAATGCTTACCAGTTTTCCTTGCCAGGATATAGCCAAAGCTGCAAGCTTTACTGTAATCCTGTTGTTGGAGCTCAGAGATGTGTCTAAACTCCTTTATCCTTTGGTTTCTTCTAGTGTTTTCAGACTTCAAATTTTTAATGATTTCCCTAGTTTGTGTCCCACCACCTCACTAAAAGTCTCATAAGGAAAGCAACACATCTGTATTACATATCTCTATATCCTCACCAACTACAACAGTGCAAACAATACTTGCTGAATGAATATCTATATCCTCCCTCTCTGTCTCACTTTTATGCACTAATGTACACATCGATTAATATTCCTGGTTTTCCATTTTAATTTCTCCAAGAGGCATAAGATTCTGTCTTTTGTAATTGCCCATGAATAAATCCTGCCTCACCACCATCCAGACCAAAAATTCTAAGCACTACCTTCTAGTCAACTTAAATCAACCTCCTGGTTCATGCTGAGTTAGAAGAAGGCAAAATCTTTAGTCACAATTCCCTGATCACCCAGGTCACAGCTTTTGCTAATTCCTATCACAAGCTATAGTAAACTCATAAGCATAATTGACTCAAAAGAAATATAGCATTGTGGAAAGGAAAGAAGGAAGGAAGGAAAGAAGGAAGGAAGGAAGGAAGGAAGGAAGGAAGGAAGGAAGGAAGGAAAGAAAGAAAGAAAGAAAGAAAGAAAGAAAGAAAGAAAGAAAGAAAGAAAGAAAGAAAGAAAGAAAGAAAGAAAGAAAGAAAGACAGGCTATTGCATAAAATGAACCTATGCTAGAGATTAAACTCTACCACTTATTTGCTATATGACTTTTGGCAAATTATTTAATTCCTCTAAGCATCAAATTTCTCCTCTTTAATGTAGGTAAAATATTAGGTAATCCATATAGCTCAGCATAGTTCCCAGCTCATAAGTAAACTTTCAGTAAGTGTCAGAGGTGACTTCTCCAAGGAAGAAATGTTTGAGCTGAGATTTGCAAGATAAACAGGAGTTGGCCATTAAAAGAGTAGGAAAACAGCACTCACTACAGGCAGAGGGAACATTATGTGCAACAAGTTTGAGATGACTTTTCACCAGTGTAGGTTTCTACTAGTACAAAGTAATGTTTGGCAACAGGTAATTATGTTAATAATCCTAATAAAGTTTCTTCAAATTGAGATAATAATAGCCATAGGGGTATATAGCGACTTTGTGAAACAAGTCTTAATCCAGTGCATCTGAACCAATCCAACTAAAACTTACTAACAAAGTCAACAGAAAGCAGTTCCATGAGAATGCCTCAAAAGAGCTGACTTTGTGGTACTTTTAGGCTGAAGCTATCCATTACAAATTGCCTCTATTCTAAGCTCTTAGCCTCTTTCAGCCAGAGCCTCACAGTTACTTCCTGAAAAACCCACACCCTCCATTTACATCAGAAGTCTGTTACCAATACAAACAATATCTCCCAGCAGACACCAACATACATTCTTGCCATCTTTAGGCCAGGGCTCCTGGAATCTTGGTGATAGAGTCTCACGTATAAATGTTGAAGAATTTCTCTAAATAATAGCACTTCTTACCTCTTGTACAGAATTTTAATTGTATTCATAAAATTAAATATCTATAACATTGCCAGTAACTTAAAAAGGTGGCAAGTAGAAATGGACTTCCACATTCACTTTCTTTTTTTTCTAATGTCATCTTTATTGTACTTTTTTAAATTACCATGTAGTCCCCTTATACGCCCTTTACCTAGCAATCACCACACAGTTGTCCATGTCCTTGAGTCCTTTTTCCTTTTAGCTCAATCCCTCCACCCCCTCACCTTCCCCCCTACTAGGTGACTTTGATCATTTGAATGCCTCATTATTGCCATTTGGCCTGTGCAAAGTCCCAATCTTCTTCTAGAAATTAATCAAAACATTTTAAATAACATTTTTAAAGATTTTATTTATTTATTTTTAGAGAGAGGGGAAGGAAAGGAGAAAGAGAGGGAGAGAAACATCAATGTGTGGTTGCCTCTCATGCACCCCCTACTGGGGACCTGGCCAGAAACCCAGGCATGTACCCTGACTAGGAATAGAATCACCGACCCTTTGGTTTGCAGGCCTGCACTCGATCCACTGAGATACACCAGCCAAGGCAAAATATTTTTTTAAATAAAATGTTATCCCACTTCTGGGAATATATCTGAAGGAACCCAAAACATTAATTCAAAAGAACATAAGCACCCCTATGTTCATTGCAGCATTATTTACCATCGCCAAGGTTGGAAACAGCCCAGGTATCTATCAGTAGAAAGGTGAATAAAATACCTATAGTGCATTTACAAAATGGAATTCTACTCAGCTGTAAAAAAGAAGAAAATTTTACTCTTTGCAACACTATGGATGGACCTGTTGAACATTATGCTAAGTGAAATAAGCCAGTCAGAAAAAGACAAATACCATATGACTTCAACGCATATGTGGAATCTAATGAATGAACTGAACTAAGAGCAAAACAGAGACAGACTCATAGATGGAGAGCAGGATGACAGCTAGCTGGGCTGGGGTAGTTAGAGGGTGGAGGGGTTCAGCAAAAAGGAAAAAGGACTCATGGACATGCACAACAGTGCGGTGATTACGGGGGGGGTGGCGGAGTATAAGGCGACTAAATGGTAATGGGAAAAAATACAATAAAGATTACATTAAAAAATGAAATAAAAGACAAAAAACATTAAATTATTCCTATGATGAGACATGGTACTGGGTATTGCTCAGAGGCTCAGACTTTGGGATTCCCTACAAATCTGGATTCATATTCCAGCTCTGAAATTAGTTTAGCTTTGTAACCTTAAGCAAATGAGAAAATCCCTCTAGGTTTCAGTTTCTTCAACTGTAAAGTGCAGGTAACATTAGAACCTGCATTAAATAGCAGTTGAGAGGGTTAAATAATGCAAATAAAGCCCATAATGTCCTAGACAGTGCATAGCAACAACTCAGTCACGTTAGCTATATTATATTGTTATTATTAACCTGACTGTTAACATTCTAATTATACAATTATACAGTAAAAATGGAAATGGCCGATTATTTTGATATTCCAAGATATCTATAATATTTGATATGGTGTTGACATATCCTAAAATTCAGAACAAATGAAAATTAATTCAACTTCAAGGAAGACAAAAAGCAAACTCATTAAGATGATCTAATGATGATCGGACTATTTCAAGTGATAAGTAAAAGGACAATAACAATATGTGCTATTTTAAAAGACAAAAAAGTGGCAGATTAAAATTAAGAAGCACATTTATCTACAGTGCACTGATTTTTACTATGCAAGGTATCATCTACAGCAAGACACATACATGCAGACATCCCACACAAGCTTAGAAGATGACTCCTCAGCTGGGCATTGTCATAAACAAGGATGCCCACTGTGTCTAGGCAAATCTTGCTGTATTCTTGTATGTGTGTGTGTGTGTGTGTGTGTTAAGTACTTAGTTTCCTTCATTTAAAAAAATCACCTGTAAAGCAGGTACCATTTGGTCCCCATTGACAGACAAGAAAACTACTCGTTAAGATGAAATAACTTGTCCAATGCCATACTGTCTTGTAGCGATGGAGCCACTAAGTCACATGATTTCAGAGAGCTTCATCAGTCAATCATCCCCGGTACATTTTTTAACATTTTTATTTATTGACTTTAGAGAGAGAGAAACATTAATTTTGTTGTTCCACGTATTTATGCATTCATTGGTTGATTGTTGTATGTGTCCTGACAGAGAATCAAAACTACAACCTTGGTGTATAGGGATGACACTCCAAACAACTGAGCCACCCAGCCAGAGCCTAGTACATTTTTCCTGACCCTCGTAGACCTCCACCCACCACCACTACACCTCAAAGTGCTTCACTAAGCTACCAAATTTATCTTTACATTTAGTTCACTGGATTCTAATTGTGTGGACCTGTGTGTCTCTCTGAAAGACATGAGCTCCTTGGTGTTGGGAGCATGTCTTTTAAACCTGCATACGTGAAAGAAACGCATTAAGTGACACATGATAAAAGCAAGTGACTATTATCACTGGCCCCAAAACATATCTATTGTGCTAGCTTTGCACACTCTCCAAACTACAGTTACTCCTACACCTACCAGGGAGCTAGGTACTAAATTTCAACTTCTCAGCTCAGGGTCCTGGTACAATTATGAGTTCTCTTTCTGAATGGATTTTTAACTGTCCTATAAGGTCAATATTATAAATTACTTCAAAATCTCTTGGGAAGTAAATGTGGGTTTTCTTTAAAAATGAATGCATGTGTATGTGACAATTTAATAAAATCTGAGGAGAGTAAAATTTTAAAGCTGGAAAGAGCCATGAGGGCAGCTGGTTTACTTCTTCCTTGTTGCAGATGGAAGAAGTGAGGTCTATACCAAACTTGAAAACTGGTCCCTGAATGTTTTGTGTTTGGCCCACATGATTTTTTTCTTGATGATTCTACTGTTCTTTCTGAGTGAAGGCTCACATACATTAATTACAATGAGTTTAGAATTACAAAAACAGAAAAGTGTTGCTATATCCTAACTTTCACAAATTTTAACCGACTCTGGCATTTCATTGAAGTATAGGTTGCTGATTACATGGCAAGTTTAGCTTGAGAGTTTTGATCATGTAATATCTAATGAAGACAACCGAGAAGAAACACAGTTAAACAGGAAAGTTATGGATTTTTTCCACTTATATTGTTTCAGGTGCCACAGAAAATCAGCAAATCCATGACACACCAGGCAGTAAGGCAGTAAGGCAGTAAGGCAGTATGCGTGAGGCAGGCAGCCAGAGACAGACAACAGAATCCAGAGCCAGAAACAGGAATGGGTGGAGGGCAGGTCAGGAGCAGATCAGGCTGCCTCTTAGGAGCAAGTGTGAGCATGACCAGGATAAGTAGTGGGTCGTGGCCAAATAGGCAAATTGGAAGCCCTACAGGGTTAAGCAAGTAGTCTACTTTAGGATCCTGAGGAAAGGACGGGGAAGAGGAAGACTGAAGGGTGAAGGGATAGGGAGAGATGCTGAAAGCCAAAGGCAGAACAGGAACAAATTACAAATGGAGAATGCAGTCACATTGCGTCAGAATCAAGTGGACTTTGGCAGCTAAGGCAGGTCACTGTTCCAGCTTCAGCTGTTCTCCTTCCCCTCCTGCCACGTGAATCTGGCCTGGGGGCTTGCAGCGGAGGCAATGGAAACAGCTGGCTAAGTAACGAGTGTGGGGATAAGAAGCTGAAACTGTTTCTGCAAAGAAAGAGTATGTTTTGCTTATAAAGGAAATTAGAAATGTGCTAAAGGAGGTATTTGAATATGAATGAGGTATTTGGGTCTTTCAATAACCAAAAGAAAATCACCCAATAGCAAGAATGTCTAAGCTTAAAAAGATTTAACCAAACACAAGCACGCACTTCGGTAAATGAGTTAATGAACCATATAGCTAAACGTGCACGGCATTTTCGATTCATGCCTCAGTCTAGAAGCCTCCCAATCATCTCCCACTCTTTTTAAAGGGCAGAGAGCTGTTTAACAACCCTTCAGTGTTCCAGGCAGCAAACAGGCTCTCAACTATTAATGGCAAAGCTGCCAGAAGCCAGACATACCTGGAAACAGATGAAAGGTTTCATTTGTTCACCTTCAACGTTACACTAGTTCCCACTCAGGATCTCTGAGCACATTACTGGAAATTTTTAAAACACAGTTACTGGTGTGAAGAGGTTTCTGAAAACATACAAAGCACACATTCAACAGGAAAGTCCACCTGAAAATCCTGTGGGGGCAAAACTGGATTGGAACATCACAGCATGCCTGTTGTTTGTTGTTGTTGTTGTTGTTGTTGTTGTTGTTGTTGTTTTAAAAAGACCAAAGCAAGTTCAAGATTTAGAAATTTTCCTGAAAATGATAAAAAACATTACGTCAAATGCGGTTTCACCTTGCATGCCAAATACAACTGGTTGGCAGTTGTTTCTTGAAGCCCCACATACCTGATCAACTTAGAGATGTCTGCCATAGCCTAGAGAAGAGGGAGCAGATATGCACCATCATTTACAACTCTGTCGTGCTTTGAGTCCTGCCCATCTGGGCATACTACTTTCTTCCCTAGAGGTGCAAACTGGCAGCCTGTGGGCTGGGCTCACACTGAAGACATGCTTTGGCCCTCACAGTATTTTTTTAATTGGTTGCCAATTTTGAAAATGGGAGATTTCACATTAAAATGAAAATTGAAAGTTTCTCTTAAAAATGGAAATGTCTAGCAATTCAGGCCTGTCTTTCCAAATGGCTACTTCATCTGGAGCTGAGTAGTGCTTGCCCCCTTTAGATGAGATGTTCTCTCTCAGATTTGCCTTCTTTCACTCATTTATATTGCCTATCTGGCCTCTGTAGGACATGAGTTTGTGGCTCCCTACTCTATGCTTCTGTACTACTGTTACTTAATCAGACATCTCAAAGTTAATGAAGACTTTGAGGGTCACTGTTCCCTTTTCCACTTCAATTCTGTCATTAACCAGAATGACTTTAATTTTTTGTTTCACAGTTGCTGGGCTTGTTTAGCTTCCATAAGTCTTAACTCCACTTTGCCAACCTACTGTTGAGCAACAGAAATGTTCTACCTTCAAACATCTTCAATTATAATACCCTAGTTTTTTGTTTCGGTGTTTTGTTAATAACCACATATTAGTAAAGATGTTTCTGACTTTATTACCAATAAATCAACTGTTCCTTCTCAACCAGATGTTTATAATACCTTTACTCTTACCATATTTTCCAAATCTATCAGATTTTTCTGGGTCTATTTTGTTCCCATAGCCCATTATGCCACTGCCTTGCTGGCAATCATTTTTATTTCTTTTGTTCCTTTGTCCTTTCACACATGGTCACCAAACCCCATCCTTGGATCAATCCAATCATTCAACTTCTCCACAGTGATTAACACTGCTGGATAAAATCACACTGCAATTTTATGATCTCCAGTATCAATGAGCCCTAAGTCCCTAAATATTACCCTCTCCTCTTCCCCTCCATGGCTACTTCAAAGAGTTGCCACTCTCCTCAAACTATATAGTCTACTTCCTCTTACCTCACTTTCAGAGGCAACTTTGCTCTCGACTCTTAGAAAATAAAGGCCATCCGATGAGACAGGTTCCTCAGCTTGCTCCTCTACCACCTACAAAGTTACTTAAATTTCCATGCATTCTGACCTCATGTCTCAGCAGGAAAACTGTCGCTCCTCCACCTCAGATTCATTCTTCCTACTTGACTGCCCACCCCTTTGACATTAGCCTATCTTCCTGTTCTTGAGCCCTGAATTTATTTGATCTTTTATACCCTTTCTCTGATCTTTAATAATTCTCTGTGTCTACTTATTCTTTTCTCTCAAAATATAAACATGCTCAACTACCTTCCAACTAAAAACAATTCTCCCTCAACCTCAAGTACCCTGCTGGTTGCAATCTTATTTTACTGATACTCTACAACCTCTAAATTTCTTGAAGAACAGGCACTATTTCCTTGCCTTCCATTTACCACTCCATCTATTGATTTTTGGCTTATATCATCACAGCTTTGCTGAAACTGTTTTAAAGGCCACCAACAACCTCCAACTTCCAAATTCAGTAAGAAATTTTTGTCCTTACCTTGTTTGATATTATAAGGGTACAGAATGAGTTACCCCAACATGTGCTTCTGTTGTATGCAGATTATTTTGAGCTAAAGGCAACAGAGACCCTTCAGGCTCAAAAGAAACTTCTGTATGTGGGGAAGGGGGTTCCTATACATATATATGTTATTAAATTTGGTTATTTTCTCTTGTTAATCTGTCTGACATAAATTTAGTTGTTAGACCAACTGAAAGAATTTAGGAACGGGGAGGAAAGTTTCTTACTCCCTTAAAATGTCTGCAACAATTTGCCCAGTGTCAAATGTTCCTTCTGCCTCCAACCTTTCTTCCTTTGGCAACCATACTTTTGCTCCTACCTTTGTGGTCGTGTCCTTTAACACTGCTAAAAGCACTACCTTTGTTCATCAACTATGTTGTAATTATCCAGGACTCCAATCTCAGCTCCATGCTCTCCTCATATTATGCACTTTTCCTATAATCCCATGCACTTACACAAAACTTCAACTATTATCTATAGGCTATAGCATCCAACCCAGGCCTCTCTCTCAAGCTCACAGCCACATATTCAAGTATGTCCTGGCTATCTCTATTTGCATAACCTAAAAGTGCTACAAATTGCACATGTCTGAAACTGAACTCCTTCCTCTCCAATTCTAATTTCCCACTCCATTAATGACATCAATACCTATCCAGTTTCTCAAGCCAGAAATTGATAAGTCAGTCTAAGGTCCATCCCTCTCCTCCTTACCCAAGTTCTATAATTCCAGATCTGAAAGTGAACAGTGCAAAGGAGAAACAGTGGAGATACCACCTTGGCAATAAGGGAATCAAAATCAGCCTGTCAGACCTGATTGCAGTTTGGCCCTGGGGAATCGATTTTCTCATAGCACTCCAACTTAAAATTTCTGAAATGCAGATCTGAATATATCACTTTTTCAAAGTAACTTTCCAAAGATATAGGAGTAAAGGCAAAGCACCAATACAGAACACAGGCCCTTCTCAGTCCCTACCAACCTTCATTTCCTGCATCTCTTCCATGTGCATTCTATGCACCAGCCACACTGAACTGCTTGCATTTTCCTGACTGTATTGCACAGTTTCATATCTGCACTTTCATTCATGCTATTCCCTTGGCCTAGAGTTAGTCTTCATTCCTAGTTATTTTTTCTGTCTGCTTGGCTAACTCTTAACCTTTCTTTCAAGACTAAAATGTAAGTTCCTCCAGGAAGCTTTCTCTGACTCTTAAAGGAGAGCAGAATTTGCTACCCCAAAATATGTCCCTTTGGCATAAGAATTAACTTAAGCTAGTTATTTTTTAAGAAAGAGCAGACTTAAGAAAGACTCTGAAAACTGAGTGAAGTTACTCTTCTAAGAGACAATTACATGTGTAACAGAAATCTTCATTTATAAGGGTGTCTCCCTCTCTGTGTCATGAAGAAAAGGATAACTAGACCTCTGGTCAAGATGAAGGCATAGGTAGACATGCTTCGCTTCTTTGTGCAACCACTAAATAGAATTATAACTAAATATCCAAACGAATAACACTCAGAACAGTCAGAAAATAAAACTGTATGGAAATCCAACAACCAAGGATTTAAAGATGCCACATTCATCCAGACAGGTAGGAGGGGTACAGGTGTAGAGAAGGGGTGGAGAGACAAAGAGACATAGTGTGGCATGGAGAGGCAGGGTGGCAGCAGAATGGGCATGGGTGATTTCACAGTCACACATGGTAAATAAAAATCAGGAGGGGTACCTTGGGAACAAGTGATCCCAGCCCAAGACCAGACTGCATAGCCCAGGGTTCCAGCACCAGGAAGATAAATTTCTATAACTTTTGGCTATAAAAATCAGTGGGGGTGAAGGTGGTGGAAGAAACTGTCAGATTTTCAGAAAAGTTTGCCTCAAGGGCCCACACGGTCTTAAAATGTATGCAAACCCACCCATTCTGGGATTCAGCATCAGGCCAACAGCTGGAAGGGTGTCAGTCACATGCGGGGAGTGGGTGAAGTGACTGGAAATGGCACAAGTGCCGGGAAAACTCCCAGAAGCCAGACAGTGGCACTGTCCCCTCTCTGAGCCCTCCCTCCACACAGAACTACAAAGTAGGTGGCTTGTGAAGTAGGTTGCCCCACACCTAAGTCTCCTCCCCACGTGATTTTCAGGTACCTTTTAAAGGGAGTCAAAGTGACTCTACCTAATACACAGAAACAAACACAGGGAGGCTGCCAAATTGAGAAGACAAAGAAATATGGCCCAAATGAAACAACAAAACAAAACCCCAGAAAAAGAACTAAATGAAATGGAGACAGACAACCTATCAGATACAGAGTTGAAAACACTGGTGTCCAGGATGCTCAAAGAACCTACTGAGTATGGGAACAAAATAAAGGAAGAAATAAAGGTTACACTAAGTGAAATAAAGAAAAATCTAGAAGGAACCAACAGAGAAGGGAAGGAAGCTGGGATTCAAATCAAGGATTTGGAACATAAAGAAGAAACAAACACTAAACCAGAACAAGAAGAAACAAGAATTCAAAAAACCAAGGACAGTATAAGAAGATTGTGGGACATCTCCAAATGTGCCAACATCCAAATCATAGGGGTGCCAGAAGGAGAAGAAGAAGAGCAAGAAATTGAAACCTTACCTGAAAAAATAATGAAGGAAAACTTCCCTAATTTGGCAAAGGAAATAGACGTACAAGTCCAGGAAGCACAGAGAGTCCAAACAAGTGGGACCCAAAGATGACCACACCAAGACACATCATAATTGAAATGCCAAAGGTAAAAGATAAAGAGAACCTTAAAAGCATCTAGAGAAAAGCAGAAAGTTATCTACAAAGAAGCACCCACGAGACTATCAGCTCATTTCTCAAAAGAAACTTTGCAGGCAAGAAGGGACTGGCAAGAAGTATTCAAAGCGATGAAAAACAAGGACCTACAACCTAGATTACTCTATTCAACAAAGTTATCATTCAGAATGGAAGGGCAGATAAAGTGCTTCTGAGACAATGTAAAGCTAAAGGAGTTCACCATCACCAAGACATTATTACATGAAATGTTAAAGGGACTTATTTAAGAAAAAAAGATTTGTTGCCTTTTCATGAACATTAAAAAGGCAACAAATTCACAACTACTAAAAACTGAATTTAAAACAAACTAACTAAGCAAACAACCAGAACAGGAACAGAATCATAGATATAGAGATCATTTGGAGGTTTATCAGTTGGGAGGGGCAAGGGAGAGAATAGGGGAAAAGGTACAGGGATTAAGAAATACAAATTGGTAGGTACAGAATAAACCAGGGGATGTTAAGAATAGTACAGGAAATGGAATAGCAGAAGAACTTATATGTATTACCCATGGACATGAACTAAGGGAGGGGTTTGCTGGAGGGAAGGGGGTGCCAGGCGGAGGGGGACATAGGAAGAAATGTAGGACAAGTCTAATAACATAATCAATAAAATACACTAAAAATAAAAATAAAATGATACAGCACATAAAAAAAATTAATTCGCCCTGGCTGGTATAGCTCAGTAAATTGAGTGCCAGACTGCGAACCAAAGGATCACGGGTTCAATTCCCAGTCAAGGAGCATGCCTGGGTTGCAGGCCAGGTCCCCAGTAGGGGGCACATGAGAGGCAACCACACATTGATGTTTCTCTCCCTCTCTTTCTCTTTCCCTTACCTTCTCTCTAAAAATAAAAAATAAATAAAACCTCAAAAAAGTTAATTTACATACCACAGAGGCATATCTTAGGGGGATTAGTTCTGAATCCCTATGGAGGATTTTATTTGTTCCATATTCTTGCCAACACTTGGCACTTTGCATTCTTTTGCAATGTACCCATTCTGATGGATGTAGTTGTATCTAATTGTGGTTTTATTTTTTATTTCCCTGATGACTGCTGAAGGTGAGCACCTTTTTAATGACAGAAGAAGAGGAATTTTAAAAGGGAATCATGAGGGGACTATGTGGTAATGGAAAAAAAATAAAGATTAAATTTTTAAAAAAGGGAATCACCCATGTATCCTGATTAAACTTCTTGTGTAACACCTAAAAAAAGGATGACTAAATCTCTTGAAACTCTTATCAATGGAGAAGGAAATGACCTAAATCTGCATAACAATCTTACCTATGTTTACTGACCTTTTCCTGGTAACCTTTCATAACTGACCTCCAGCCCCCAAAATTTTCTTTTGCCTTTAGCTAGAGATGGTATTTAAGGTTGTGTCTTGCCCCATTTCAGGGAGTTACTCATTTTTCCTGGGTCTCTCCCATGTATACAGGAAGTATACATGTTATTAAGCTTTTGTTTGTTTGTCTCCAGCTAATCTGTCTATTAATTTCAAAGGCATCTCCGCCAAGAACCTAGAAGGGTAGAGGGAATATTTTTTCCTCTTCTATACTCTCCTTTTCTGCATTCCCAGTGCTCTATGTGTGTCTTTATCATAGCACCTTACTTATCACACTGACTTACAATATTAATTTACTTCTGTGATTCATTTATCAGGCAATAAATTCCCAAAGGCAGGGACTAATTGGATATTTATTTCTGTATCTCTAGTGTCTGTATATTATTCAGTATGTAGTAGATGCTTAATTAGTATTTGATAAATTTAAAATTTTGGAACCAATGAATGGAAAGTTAATTAGGGACTAGAAAAGACTAAAAAATCCATGTTGTTATGATTTCTTTTTCACACTAATTGCAATTCATATTTTAATTAGGGGATTTTGTTTTAGTTCTGGTGGGTTCTGTTAGGGTAAGTAGGTTACATTATGTCACAGGGGATTTCTCTTTCATTTGACAAACCTCTACTTCTTACAAAGAATGTCTATGCAAACTTTACCCTAGGCACCATGCACTTGGGACTCTTCCACCACAGCTTCTGCCTGCCTTGCTTCATTTTTCTCCTACTTGTTGTTTACAACTGCTACTTTATTAGAATGAGCCAACCAGGGTCCTCAAACAAGGTAAGAAAACTTACCCAGAAGAGCAAAATAATTGTTAAATCACAGGCTTTGCAGATCAAAATTGCTTATAACCTCACTCAAAGCCTGTTTTTGTGTCTGAAACACATTTAAATAGTTGTGATTCTGCTCACTTTACTAAAGGCTCCCCATGCCCCACCTCCAAAACCAACACCTTCTTGCCAATGAATAGCCTAATTCAGACCTCTACTCTCTTTTTCAATGAACGGGTCAGGAGATACACTCTGCTCCATTCCTGCCTATTCCTGGTTTGTGTGCCCTGTTCACTTATGCTACAGGCCCTCCCCAGGACAAGAATGTGATGTCTGTGTGGGATGGAAGTTTACCACTATTGTAAAGCCAGTAGGGACTATAATGAGGAAACCCTGGACTATTCCTCTGAGCTATCCCTTGCAACACAGGTGAGCCTTACTCACCCACACAGTAAACACAAGCTACATGTCACACACTGACAAAAATCCAGTCTAGTAACTCAAGCTTTCAAAATGTTCTAGCTTATCATTTTTGCATGACCCTAGGTGTGGCCTGCCTTCCTACACTTATGTATTTGTTCGCAAGTGTAACACAAGTTTTTTTTTCAGAAGGCTTTGCTCTCTGTCCAAAAAAACAATGGCATCTTGTTGCGAAAATCATCATATCTATAAGTTCTATCAATCACAGGAATACTTTCGTCAGTACTTTTGAAAGCCAGTACATTCTCATACTTCCCTGGCAGGGGAGACACCATGATCAGAAAGCCAGTACATTCATCCACCTGACTCCCCTTCACAATCTCTGGTTAGACCACATTGTGTTTATGTGCCTTTTTACTCTAGATTATTTAATGCCCTCAAGATTTCAAGACTTGCATCTGAGCAAAAGTTCCCCATTGAGGTATCTTCATACTGATCCCTTAAATGATTTTTTTAAAATGAATCAAACTAATCACTCTAATAACCATGGAATCTTTGCTTTTGCATTTTCACCTCTCTTTCCAAAAATTTTTAATTTAAACTCTGTTCAGATAGTGCATATCCCCTAAGTCTTCAAAATTCTTAAATATTGCCAGTCACTTCCCAAAACCAAGCATTACATAGAAGCCATGGGGAAACTTTTTTTTTACAAGGGTCTGTAGCTATTCTCTCAATTATTCCTGAATATATTTAGAGCTAAACAATTCAAACTGAAACATGCAGTCTTTTAAAGCTCAATAGTTTCATGTTAAGTTTAGGCCATGACCAAATCACCAGTCTTGCTAATTAGATTTTCTGTGGTTTGATTAGAGAGTTTAAATCTTAATATTAACTAAATTGTCACAATTTGTATCACTGTATACAATTTTAGTGATGTGAGAAATTTCATTGTGAACAGAAAAATGAGTTCTGAAAATCCCCACTTTGTGTTTTCCCATCTGAGAAAAAAAGAAGGCACGTCTCCTCTTCAAGCAGAAGTAAGTGAAGTGGCCTCCCAAGCCATCTGACCTCCAAGTTTACCTAAGCAGAGAGATGTACTTTTCAAAGCTCCAGTTCCTGGAACTATGTGTATTGGTTAGGCTGTGTCAGTGGAGGGAAGGCATAGGAGAGGGATTGTTCCAAACTGTTTCGTGTCAACCACTGAGCCTGGCTCAGGATTTTATCAACACCTTGCTGCCTTTCTGACTGTCAAATAAAGACAAATAGAACCTCCACACAGCCATGGCTTCCATTCTACCTGCCACTGCTGACATGTTTGGCACTAAGGCTGAGATCTAAGAAGCTATTTCCTGAATGCAGTTGACCAGCTTCAACTGAATGTGACAAATATTTTATAAATTCTGCATTTCTTGTAAGAATTGCTGGGAAAATAGAACACTCCCCCTGTCATTTTATGTTTATAATATGGGGGAAGAAGAAACTTTACCCTCCTAGGTTATTTTGGCTAGTATAATAATTAAGTCTATATGAGAATGATCAGATTAACAAGAGAAAATAACCAAATTGTTACATATATACATATGGGAACCCCATATACATGACAGAGTTAAAGACCCCATACACATGAGGGGTTCAGAAACAGGGAAAATGAGGTATTTATGACCTTCTGAGCTAAAGATGAGTTAAGGCACCTGGGACTTCACTGGAAAAGAAGGTCATTTGCAGGACACCAAGAAGAACAGATGTTCAGTACTTAGAAATTTGCCCTGCCCTATAGATAAATCATAAAACACTATTTCTGGTGATAAGTCTTATTATGGGCAAGGCCCTAATTTAAATTCCTCTAGGTAGTTAAGGAGGAATGAGGCAGAAGTATCTCTTGAGCCTCAGGGTCTCCGTTGCCTTTAGGTCAAAATAATTCGCATACCACAGAGGTACATCTTGGGGGTGACATGTTCTGAACTCCTACAATAATATGTTTTGTTGAATAAGGAAAAAAAGTATTTGAAAAGTAACAACTAGTAGTTTAGTAACACTTTATAGATGTTGGCTATTACAACTCAGTTATATGCCATAGCATACACATCTGGAGCAGCATACATTTGAATGGACCCAAAGTGAATGATATATAATTTAGCCTTGGTTTATTTTTGAGCTGCCAAATACCAGAGTTTGAATAATTGCATAAATCATTAGTCAAAAGAGGTATTCCTCTCTAGTCAATTATTAAAACAAGAATTTCCAAAGATACATGAAAGCAAATGTTGCCTTCATAATATCCCAAGAAGGAGGGCTAGAATCGCACTGAAAAGACTGGAATCGGAGCAAAGAAAAGTAGGGCTGGGCCATGAATATAGTAAGCAAATATAGGACAGGGTACAATACTCTCCCAAAAAAGGAAAAGCATGGCAATCTTAGAGGCTGTGAGGTTTGAGGCTTACTTCCCATGCACATCCAGGTTAAATTGACCAGTTAAACATCAAGACCAATCCAAGGAAAGGTGGTATCAACACCTTTACCCTATAGAAATGTGGAGAGGGGCACTAATGACAAGTAGTATAACATATGGGGATTAGGAGGCTTAGGGATTTACATCTGTCACTAGCAATCCCTAATGATCCAGATGCAGGGGTTCCACAGATCGTGCTCTCAGTAGCACTGCCTCAGAGAATACTAAAACCATCATAATCATAGAAATCTAAAGCTGGAAGAGCCCCAGAGACTATCAAGTCACTTACAGTATTCAGAGCCAGACCCAAAAACATGGTGTGGACCACTTTTGGAAGGTAGTAAACAGCCTATCACTGAAAGTACTTCGGCAGAAACTCAACAACAACTTACCAGGACTGCTGTAGTGGGATTTCAAATACTACACAGAGAAGTTAGTCTGGGTGATCTTTAGGACAATTTCAAGTCTGGGATCATATTATCTCGAGCTCTGGGAAAAGACAGAAATCCCGTTTCCAGAAGTAGAAAAAATACTAAGATATGTTCCAACTTATCAGAGCATGGGGTGACATGTAAAAAAAAATAAATGCAAACTGAAATAAGGCCTAACATTCTAAGAAACAAAACTAACTACTGATGTCCATGGAGAGAAAGAGTCTAGTGGGAAGAGACTGCTTGGCTTAACTTAAAGGAGAAAGAGAACATAAGCTACTATGGAAGACTACCTGTATCTGACCAGCTTAAGAGCTTGATGTTAGTCTTTTCCTGTTTTCATTATGGAGCAGAGGTTAGAAAACAAGAGGACAGTATCAACAAAACAAAAACAACCTACTGAATGGGAGAAGACATTTGCCAATGATACATCCCATAAGGTGTTAATATCTAAAATTTATAAAGAACACATGTAACTCAACACCAAAAACAAACAAACAATTTATTTAAAAATGAACAAAGGACCTGAATAGACACTTCTCCAAAGAGGACATACAGGTGTCCAATAGACATATGAAATGTGCTCAATGTCAGTAATCATCAGAGAGATGCAAATTAAAATCACAATGAGATATCACCTCACACCTGTCAGAATGGCCATCATCAACAAATCAACAAACAACAAATGTTGGAGAGGATGTGGAGAAAAAGGGACCCTAGTGCCCTGTTGGTGGGAATTCAGACTGGTACAGCCACTGTGGAAAACAGTATGGAAGGTCCCCAAAAACAAAAAATGAAACTGCCCTATGACCCAGCAATTCCAATTCTGGGTACACATCCAAAGAAACCCAAAAGACTAATTTGAAATAATATATGTATCCCTATGTTCATTGCAGCTTTAATTACAGTAGCCAAGATATTGAAGCAATCCAAGTGCTCGCCAATAGACAAATGGATAAAAAAAAGTGGTGGCATAATACACACACATATATATATATAATGGAATATTACTTGGTCATAAAAAATAACAAGACTTACCATTTACAACAACATGGATGGACCTACAGGGTATTATACTAATTGAAATATATCACTCACAGAAAGACAAATACCATATAATTTCAATTATATGTGGAATCTAAAGAATAATATAAACAAGCAAATAAAACAGAAACAGACTCATAGATACAGAAAACAGACTGATGGTTGTCAGAGAGGAGAGAGTAGGGGGACTGGGTGAAAAAGATGAAGGAATTGAGAAGTACAGATTGGCAGTTACAAACTCGTCATGGGGATGTAAAGCACAGCATAGGGAATATAGTCAATAATATTGTAGTAACTATATACAGTGCCAGTTGGGTACGAGAAATATCAGGGAACACTTTGTAAAGTATATGATTGTCTAACTACTATGCTACACATTTGAAACTAATATAAGATAATATTGAATGTAAACTGTCATTGAAAAGTAAAAAAATGTATAAGAGGAGGGCAGTGAGATGGAGAATGAGCAGGGGTAGAAGCCTAGAGGAATAACGCTGGCTCACAAAGTGAGTGACTAATAAAGATATTCTATATACAATATCTGTTGGGAGAGGGGCAGCAGCACAATGTCTGAACTTAATAATTCAGACAATTTTATGTGTATAAGAACAGCTCTAATTCAGGGCAAGATTCCTGGGGTCCATGATAATTGTAGCAGTTATTAAACACGTCTTAGTGCCCACAGTAGTGGCAAGCACGCAAGAGGTTGGAAACTAGCATTTGTGGAGCACTCCACATATTCTAGTACTTCTTTGGCCTGCCATTGAATCATCACAACATCCTTATGAGATGGGCGGTATTCTCCTGTCCTTTCTACACATAGGAAAACTATCTCAGAGACACAAAAATTAGTAAATGGCAGAATTCAAAACCATCATTCTGATTCTAAAACCCATGCTTCTGCCACCATCTTGGTGTCTCTAGCAATTAAAATGCATATTACAATTACCTGAGGAGCTTTTTAAAAATTACCACTGCCCAGGCTCCACTCCTAGAGATTCTGATTCAACTTTTTAATTGGGGAGAAGGTGGAAATGGGCATCAATGTATTCTTCATAACATACCTAGAGGAAAAGCACAAAAATAACATACCATTGCATCAATCAGTGGTCCATTCTTTCTTTCTTTTTTTTTTTTTTCTGGCAGCATAGTATTTTGATTGTATAGATATACCACAATTCTTTTAACCCTTCACTAGTTGATACACATTTGAGTGGTTTCCAGTCTGGAGCAAATATAAATAAAACTGCTAAGGATGTTATTATACATGCCTTTTGATAAACATAGCCTTTATTACCCAGCTTTAAACTCTGTATTATCCAGCAGAGCAATACCGCCCCTCAGAGGATAAGATCATTTCTTGGGAAAGAGAAAAAATCTGATGACACAGTGGTTATGGCCCTCCAAAAGGCCCTAATATATAAACAAATATATGCTATATTTGGAATATGAGAATTTCATGGAGGGGTGGGCATGGTAAGCAACAAAATGTCTGAAGATCCCTGGAGGGTGGTAATAAACAAAGTTGAGAAGCATTACTTTATATCTAAGAGTTAAATTACAATATATGTGTATATTCAACTGTATATGTACTACCAACGGGCTTTCCAGAATGGTTTTATTTTTAAAGCACCAGAGGTAACTCTAATGTGGATGCAGAGTTGAGACGAAAGCACTCTACCATGACATTCACAGTAGACAAAACAAACAGTATCACCACTACAAATATATGGGTTGACAAGGTCCTGTCTCCTTGCCTTCCATTTTCTTTGGCCATCACCACAATCCCTAACCAGCAGCCTCTCCCCCAGGTTCTCAAACTAATTGTGTCAAGAAAGATATAAAATGTTCTGGGTGATTTTATCAATAAATAAATGTCAGGTCATCTTAACTACAAATCCTAATTCTGAATCTCTGTTCAGTGATTAACAAATGCTGTAAGATTCCTTGTTATTTTTCCCTGTCTACCTTTTGGAACACCTTTTGCTGAACCAAAGCTTTCCATGTCAACAGCCTGCCTTGACTACACCTATCTGTCACTGATGATTTTGAATACCACACTCCCAGAAACTTAGAAGAGAAAAAAACAGGAGAAAATCATTCTTTAAAAGTTATGTCCTGGTCCTGGGCAAGGTGGTAGCATGGACAAATGCAGTACTCAAATCATCCCACGACCATATCAATATTACAACTAAACTACAGAACAAGCATCATTTAGAATCACCTTAAATCTCACTAAACAGAAGTCTTACAACTAAGGATATAAAAAAGAAGCCACATCAAGACTGGTAGGAGGGGTAGAGATGCAGAACGAGCTGGTCCTACACCAACATGTGGAGGATAAAAATAAGGAGAGATATTTCAGGTGTAGAGGTGCCCTTTGAGGAGCAAGGGGTTCAGGCTCACACCAGGCACCACATCCCAGGGTTCTAATGCCAGGAAGAAAATTATCCATAACTTCTGGCTGTGAAAACCATCAGGGACTGGCTAAGTGAGATGGAGGGCTTTCTGGAGTCCCACGAGTTCCTTTTAGAGGGCACACACAGAGACTGACTCACTTTGAGTTCCAGTGTTTGGGCACAAGGGACATACAGGGAAAAACGGAGTTGTCTGGCATTGGGGCAAGAGCTAGAAGGGGAGCTTTCTCCCAGACAGACATATGGCAGAGATTAATGTTCCTTTGCTGAGCTCTCCCTCCACAGACACTCCACCCCACCCCAGCCAATTTGTGGGCCAACCCAAGCTGTTTCCAGTGACTTTTCCACACAAATGGCCTGTTTTGGCTCCTGCTTTGGACTCTCCTAAAATTACTCAAACAAGCAGCATCTAGCTACGGTATGTCATACCTCTCACTAAATGGTCCCAAGCTTGACACTAGGGGCAGCTGGCCTTAGTTCACAGCTTGGCCTCTCCTGGGCACCTCTGAGCATAAGTAGCAGCCATTTGCAGATCTCTTTGTATTTCATGCTGGGTGGCCCTGGGCAGGACACAGGTGGCAGCTGACCTTGACTTGCACATCCCATGAGAACTCAGATCCAGTGCACCCAGTAGACAGGTTCAGAACGCATTGAGGTACCAGCCTCAGCAGGCAGTAGATCCCTGTTGAAGTAAGTCCTGCTCCATGTGGTGGGCACCTGGCACAGTCAATCAGCCTAGGGGTAAATCCCCCCCATTGAAGTACCAACAGCAATCAAGGCTCAACTACAAGAGAAAGGTGTGCACATCCCACACAGTGGGGCACACTTGGAGTGGCCAGTTTGTGTGATTGGGGAGGTTATGCCATTGAACCCTACAAAACACCTACTATATAAGGCCACTCTACCAAGTCCAAGAGACATGGCAGCTCTAAGTAATACATAGAAACAATCACAGAGAGGCTGCCAAAGTAAGGAGACAAAGAAACATGTACCAAATGAAATAATAGAACAAAGCTTTAGAAAAATAACTAAACAAATTGGAGATAAGCAATCTACTAGATGCAGAGCTCAAAACACTGGTTATAAGGATGCTCAATTAACTTAGAGGAAGAGTTTATAAACCTAACAAGAACTTCAACAAAGAGATAGGAAACATAAAAACAGAGACAGAAAACAAACAAAGAAAGAAAGAAGCAGCCAGAAAAGAAAAATACACTAACTGAAATGAAAAATACATTACAGGGAATCAACAGTGCAGTACATGAAGCCAAGGATCATAGAGATTTGGAATACAAGGAAGCAGAAAACACCCAATCAAAACAGTAAAAAGAAAAAAGAACCCAAAAAATGAGGATAATATAAGTAGCCTTTAGGACAACACCAAGTTTACCAACATTTGTGTCATAGAAGTGACAGAAGAAAAAGAAAGAGCACAAGGAATTGAAAACCTGTTTGAAAAAATGATGGAAACCTTCCCTAACCTAGTGAAGGAAATACACATACAAGTCCGGGAAGCACAGAGAGTCCCAAACGTGATGAGCCTAAAAGTATGTCATAATTAAAATCCCAAAGGTTAAACACAAAGAAAAATCTTAAGAGCAGCAAGAGAAAAGCACTTAGTTATCTACAAGGGAGCTTTCATAAGATGGTCAGCTGGCTTTTCAAAAGAAACTTTGCAGGCCAGATGGGATTGGCAAGAAATATGCAAAGTGATGAAAAACAAAGACCAACAACCAAGATTATTCTACTCAGCAAAGGTATCATTTACAATCAAAGGGCAGAGCTTCCCAGAAAATAAAAAGTTAAAGGAGTTCATCACCATCAAACCAATATTATAAGAAATGTTAAAGGGTCTTCTTGAGAACAAGAAGAAGAGGAGGAGGAGAAAGAGAAGGAGGAAAAGGAGGGGAGGAGAAGAAGAAAGAGGAGGAGAAGAAGGAGAAGAAGAAGAAGAAAGAGGAGGAGGAGGAGAAAATGATAATAAAATGGTAATAAATATATACTGTAATTTTTGGACTATAAGACTCACTTTCCCCCGCAAATTTGGGAGGAAAAGGGGTGCATCGTATAGTCTGAATGTAGCTTACCTGGCTCACTGTGGAGGGTGGGGGGCGGCGGCCTATGTTATTTATGTTATTAAATATTTCACTACATTTTTTGCTTCAAAAATTTTTTCCTATTTTCCTCCTCTAAAACCTAGGTGCATCTTATAGTCCAAAAAATTTGGTATCTATCAACAATTACTTTAAGAACAACTGTAGTAAATGCTCAGATCAAAAGCTATATGAAGGCTGAAGAGATAACAAAATAAGATTCTTGCATATGCTGTATACGAGAGACTCACTTCAGATCAAAAGACACACAGACTGAAAGTAAAGGGATGGGAAAAGATATTTCATGAAAATGGAAACCAAAAAAGCTGGGGTAGCAATGCTTCAGACAAAACAGATTTTAAAAATGAAATAAACTAACAAGCAGAACAGAAATCAACTCATAGATACGGAGAACAGATTGATGGTTGCCAGAGGGAAGGAGGTTGCAGGGCTGGGAGAAAAAGGTGAAGGGATTAAGAAGTACAGATTAGTAGTCACAAAATAGTCATGGGGATGTAAAGTACAGCATAGGAAATGTAGTCAATAATATTGTAATAGCAATGTATAGTGTAAGATTGGTACCAAATTTATTGGGGTGATCTCTTAGAAAGGTATAAAATGTCTGATCACTTCACTGTACACCTGAAAGTGATATACTGTATGTCAACTGTAATTGAAAAATAAAATACTTACTTGAAGTCAAAAAAGGTATGCTCTTTCAAAAACATTTTCAGCCCTGGCTCATGTGGCTTGGTGGATTGAGCAATGGCCTGCAAACCAAAGGGTCGTCACTTTTATTCCCAGTCAAGGCACGTGCCTGGGTTGCAGGCCAGATCCCTTGTAGGGGGCACTTAAGAGGCAACAACCCTTTGATGTTTCTCTCCCTGTCTCTCTCTCTCCCGTCCCCTCTGTCTAAAACTAAATAATAAAAAAATTAAAGGTAAATAAAAATGAAAAATAGGAAAATAGTTTCAAGGTGATATATTGGCATGATTGTTATTAAGTCATGAAATAAGAGACGGCAGTCAACACGTGTTGTCTCTAAAAACAACAAACCCGCTTACTCCCCTACCAGTCAATACCACACTCACTCCCATACAAGCACACCCTTTGCCATCTGCCCTCTGATATTATAAACAAGGCTGGCTTCTGCACCTCTGCCTTCTCAGCTGGGCTTATTTTTATCTCCTGAAGCTAATTCTTTCTTCGAGCATCTGCCACATTCCAGATATTTCAGGTTCGCCTCACAGAAGTGTAGTTAAACTTTTTTGGCCCCAAGATGTCTTATTGGTAAATCCTTTTACCAATTGGTAAAGCCTTTTACCAAAGGCTCCCTTCACTTTCTGAGTCTCAGACCAGTTCTCCATATAAAATGCTGTCCCCTAACTGAATTTTAATTTATATTCTTAATTTGAAGGTTGTGAATGTTTCTTTTGGACCTTCCTATGCTCTAAACATGGCTACATTTAGACAATCAAATAATGCCCTCTAACAAAGACAAAATGATTTTGCAATTGTAAAATCCTTATTTTTAAAAGAAAATCAGCCTTTGTTTTCCCATTGTATTTGGAAGATTATTAAATTCCAACATCTGATGAACTGAAACAACATTCTGGGGTGAAGTAACTGGAAAAATAAACTTTCATTCACCTCTGGCTCCCTCACTAAATCCAGACTCAACCACTTACAGCAATAACTGTGTGTGTGTTTAAAGGGACAGCTCTGATATCCAAATAGCACTTCCATTGTTAGCAAAGACTCTAGCTACATCTCAGTCATTTAGCATCTCTGGTGACTAATCATATGAAGGAATGTAACTTTTGTTAGCTTCCATTATGTCCTTGGGCACAGATTAATCCTCTGAAACATATCTAGACTTCCAGAGCCTCTGGACCAAGTAGGACAGTAATTCCCTGGAAAGAAAATATTGGCTCAGTGTAGCAAGGATGGAAAAAACAGGTCCACTTCTGTAAAAAGTTGGTTATTTTCAATTTAGTCAAAGTGAACCATGATCTCCCTCTAGTGATCAAAAGGAGAGTAACCACCAGAATATCTTGCATTCTTTTTTTTATTGTTTTTGATAGGCTGTTCTCTTTTAATGAGTTGGGATATGTTCCTTTGTCCTGTTTTTTTGTTTGATATTTTACTTATCTACTGTTAGAGAGATGGGAAGGGAGAGAAAAAGAGGGAGAGAAACATCAATGTGTGAGGTATATCAATCTGTTGCCTCTCACGTGTCCCCAACCCGAGACCTGACCCGCAACTCAGGCATGTGCCCTGACTGGGAATCCAAACTGAAACCTTTTGGATCACAGACCAACACTCAATCCACTGAGTGACACCAGCCAGGGCTAATAGGCAAAATTTTTTAGTGTAAAAATGTTCATATTTATCCTTAGCAACTAAACACACATGCACAGACACACAGCATATAGATAAGTCTCTTTTTGTTTCTCTACAACCAGATCACAAGACTGTGCCTGGTTGTGCCTCCTTGCACAACCAAAAAAGGACAACAAATTTCAAAACAAAACCAACCAGAACTGACAGAAAACCAAACTGTATGGAAGTCTGACAACCAAGCAGTTAAAGAAGAAACATTCATCCAGATTGGTAGGAGGGGCGCAAACAGGCAGCCAGGGCAGAGAGGACACATGGCAAGGTGGCAGCTGGAGGAGGAGGAGGGTGAGGTGGCAGCTGGTGGACTGGGCAATCCCACATTTACATGCAGATAAACTGAGAGGAACAACTGGGGACTGAGACAGACTTTGCAATGCATGGTTCCAGCCAGGGGAAATAAAATCTGAAAACCTTTGATTGAAAAAACCTGTGGGTGTTGTGGCAGCGGAAAAGACTCCCAGCCTCACAGGAGAGTTCGTGAAGAGACCCATAAGGCCCTAGAAAGTACATTAAACCACCCACCCAGAGAATCAGCACCAGAAGAGCACAGTTTGCATGTGGGTACTGGCAGAGTGACTGAAAGCCCACTGAGATCTTAGCAAGTGGCACTGTTCCCTCTCAGACCCCTCCCCCACAAACAGCGCCACAATGCAGTGAAGCGGGTTGCCCCACCTTGGTGAATACCTAAGGCTCTGCCCCTTATAATGTAACAAGCACACTGAGACAAAAAAAGGGGCCCAAATGAAAGAACAGATCAAAGCTTCAGAAAAAAATACAAATAAGCGATGAAGAGATAGCCAACTTATGAGATGCACATTTCAAAACACTGGTAATCAGGATGTTCACAGAATTGGTTAAGCATGATCACAAAATAGAGAAAAAGTGAAGATTATGAAAAATGAAATAAAGGAAAATGTACAGGAAACCAACAGTGACAGGGAGGAAACGAGGACTCAGATCAGTGGTTTGGACAAGAAGGAAAAAATAAACATTCAACCAGAACAGAATGAAGAAACACAAGAATTCAAAAGAATGAGGAGAGGCTTAGGAACCTCTGGGACAACTTTAAATGTTCCAACATCCAAATCTTAGGGGTGCCAGAAGGAGAAGAGGAACAGCAAGAAGTTGAAAACTTATTTGAACAAATAATGAAAGAATACTTCCCCAATCTGGTGAAGAAAAAAAGACTTCCAGGAGGTCCAGGAAGCTCAGAGAGTCCCATATAAGTAGGACCCGAAGAAGCACACACCAAGGCACCTTATAACTACATTTCCCAAGATTAAAGATAAGGAGAGAATCTTAAAAGCAGCAAGAGAAAAGGAGACAGTTACCTACAAAGTGCCCATAAGACTATCAGCTGATTTCTTCAAAGAAACTTTACAGGAAAGAAGGAGCTGGACAGAAGTATTCAAAGTGATGAAAAGCAACAACCTACATCCAAGATTACTCTGTCCAGCAAAGCTATCATTTAGAATGGAAGGGCAGATAAAGTGTTTCATCACCAAGCCCTTATTATATGAAATGTTAAAGGGCCTTATATAAGAAAAGAAGATCAAAACTATGAACAGTAAAATGACAACAAACTCACAACCATCAACAACTGAGACTAAAAAAATAAAAACAAATGAAGCAAACAACTAGAACAGGAAGAGAATCACAGAAATGGAGATCACATGGAGGGTTATCCGTGGGGAGGTGGAGAGGAGAGAATGGGGGAAGGGTACAGGGAATAAGAAGCATAAATGGTAGGTACAAAATAGACAGGGGGAGGTTAACAATAGTGTAGGAAAGGGAGGGGCCAAAGAACTTATATGTATGACCCTTAGACATAAACTAAGGTGGGGGAATTATGGTGGGAAGGGGGTACAGGTTGGAGGGGAATAAAGAGGAGAAAAATAGGACAACAGTAATAGCATGATCAATAAAATATATTACAAACATTCTCTGAAGCTAAACACAGCCTCTCACAACAATGCCAGCTGGTACACTGATATAGATGGGTTCCTAGAACACTCACCTTGTCAGGGAACCATGTGCTACAAGGGGGCTTCCAAAGGATAATTCCAGATTTTTTAGGGTGCCCCGTCATATATATGTATAAACAAGATTTGTCCAAAAAAAGTCCAACCATTGTTAATATAATGTCAATCAATGTAACCTGGCAGCCAAGGACAATGGACTGGAATGAGCATGCATAAACAATGACAACTTCACTTCCAGCCAAGATGGAGGCGTAGATGGAAACACTGTGCCTCCTCACACAACCAAAATTAAAGACAACAAATATTTACAAA
>PVKM010013147.1:0-30646 GCA_004027735.1 Carollia perspicillata
GGAATTCCAGGAAGCTCAGAGTCCCAAGGAACTGCACACCAAGGTGCATCATAAAGTCATCCAAGTTTACAGATAAGCAGAGAATCTTACAAGCAGCAAGAGCAAAAGAGATAGCTACCCTCAAAGGAATTCCCATAAAACTATCAGCTGATTTCTCAAAAGAAACCTTTCAGGAAAGAAGGGGCTGGAAAGAAGTATTTGAAGTCATGAAAAGCAAGGATGTACATCCAAGATTACTGTGTCCAGCAAAGCTATCATTTAGAATGGAAGGGCAGATACAGTACTTCCTATATAAGGTCAGTTTAAAGGAGTTCATCATCCCTAAGCCCTTATGATATGAAATGTTAAAGAGGCTTATCTAAGAAAAAGAAGAAGATCAAAAATGTGAACAGTAAAATGACCACAAACTCACAGCTACCAACAACTGAACCTAAAGAAAAAACAAAAACAAAAAAACAAAAACAAACTAAGCAAACAACTAGAACAGGAACAGATTCATAGAAATGGAGATCACATGGAGGGTTTTCAGCGGGGAGTGGGAGGTGAGAGAATGGGGAAAAGGTACAGGGAATAAGAAGCATAAATGGTAGGTACAAAATACACAGGAGGAAGTTAAGAATTGTATGGAAAATGGAGAAGCCAAGGAACTTATATGCATGACCCATGCACATGAATGAAGGTGGGGGAATGCTAATGAGGGCGGGGGTACAGGATGGAGGGGAGTAAAGGGGAGAAGAAAATGGGACAACTGTAATAGCATAATCAATAAAATATATTTTAAAAAAGGAAAGTGAAAAAGAAGAATAAAAGAATATGCCATTCCACCCTTGAAAGAAAAATGGTCTGATTCCAAGTTCCTCAGAAGCCAAAAGGAAAATGAGCAAGGGGAAAAATGAAAACTTCAATGCTAAATTTCAAAGCTGAGTCAGCATTTAATTTAAATAAGAACTAATACAGTGAGCTAATATAGTCCTTTAGAAGACTGATATATTAGTGGTACAACTGTGTATCTTAAATTGACACAAAGAACAATAAGGAGTAAAAGTTGCTTTCAATAAGACAACATGAGCTTCCAGTCTGTTTCACAATTTTAGGCGGAAAATAAAATTTAGACTAGAGTTGCTAAGGAATGATGGGAAACTGTTGCTAAGGCTGAATACCATCTTAAAATATCCAACATGTCACCAAAAGATTATTAATTTATCTTCTCTCTGGGCGAGTTTGTTTGGGGAAAGGATGCATATACACATGGTTGCTAAGGATGGATGTCATTGACCCCTGTGAGTAGCCCATGTTAATCTACTGCAAATATCTAAGCAGGTTTTTTAGTGCCGTGCTGTTGAGGACACTTTCACAGCAAACCGAGTGAAATGCGATTTCTCACTGCCTCCTAGAAATACATGAACTGTAGCTGTGTTTAGTCACTCATTTTGTGAACACTAACAAGTTTAGGCATTTCTGTCTCTTCCAGGGCAGGGCCAAGTGTAAGAAGAGTGCCTAACAATAACAATAACACTCTTAAGTAAGTGCTGCACTTTAGAGAAGTAGACCTTAGGTTGGAATTTATCAGAACCTATCAAATCATTACAGCTAACCGCACTACAAACTTCAAGGCATTTTCCACTGAGGGAGCATATACAGTAATTACCTTTTAAAATATTTTCTCTTGGCTTCTTCTCTTCTGCTTCTTTCCTTTTAGTTTTACTAGGAGCTAATCATCATTTAGAAAGAATGACTGATGTCTTTGAGCCTAGAGAATACCAATGAAATAGTCACTTTGAATGTATTGCCATAGTAACTTATTAATGAGCACTGCCCAAGATAGCACTATTCAGACCATTTGCTGAGAAGTGCCTAGGACAATCAGTCTGCTTATAAAACAGAATCAAGATAGTAAACAGAAACAAAAAACAAATGAATCAAGTGAAGGCTCTCGATGACAGAAACATCAAAACCATTCAAAAAATGATACCAAAGAAACATGATAATCGTTTCCAACCAACTAACTTAATATGCTCTGTTATGGCCCAAATTAGGAGCCTGACATACATTCTACAACCTAGGGGATTTTAGAGTATCAGATGAATCACGAGTGACATATGGGAGCTCATTAAAGGAAGGTAAAGAAGTTATGAGCACTCAGGGGGCTTGCTGGAAATTAGAGCTTTTTAAAAGATGTGTCCAGGTCAGTCATACTGATTGGAGGATGCACTTCATCTTACTTAAAAATAATCCATTCTCTTCTCAGTTATCATGCTATTTGAGTGTTGGCCATTACTGCAAAATTTTAAGATGGGAGTGTGTAGTGGCAGTGGGTGGAGGGTTGTGACTTGATTGATTTTGATAGTCAAACAGTAAAAGCCATTGGAGAGTAAGACCTCAGTGAAGCCTTCTTCTGTTCATCCTAACTTCAAGATAACAGCTGAAGTGGCAGGAGCAAGGACAGCCTGTGGTTGCTCCTATGTTGTGGAAGCTATGTCCGTAAGCTGAGCTTTGAATGACACATTATTTCCGCTGTGCACCCTGATCTATTTTCTGCCTGACTAAGCTTATAAAGCTCTGCATAAATTCTCCCTTTCAGCCTGTTCCATTATCCTGTGAACACAGTGTCTTCCTGTTCATTCCTTCAGCCAGCAAGCACCAGCTGTTGGGTCCTGCAAACATTTTATGTTAAAGAAAAAAAGAGAGGTAGATGATCAGAAAACTGTAAAAACTGCAGAATGCTTGAGATATGCAGATGCTTTAGGGTGGTGAACATTTGACCTGCCTAAAAGAAATGATTAGGCTTCCATCAATCATCGCACTGCTGAACATCTCTGCTGAGATCGGTGGATCCCAGCACTCCTCAGCTGCCTCGGTTCTGCACAGCCTGAAAATTAATCCAGTTTGTTTGTTATGTGCTAAAGAAAGGATAAACCCTGAGCTTGAAAATATGAACACAGATGTAATTATCTTAACTAAGCACTCATGCTTTATTTTTATGTAAAAAACTGCCACAAACTTTATTATGTATAGTTTTCAGCTTCAAAAGCAAAGTGGAAGTCGCTTGATAATGTCTCTGTAATTACTTGAATGCATAGTTCATGCCTCAAATACACAGGAAGGCTACTTGTTATAATTAGAAGCTTTATAAATACATAGTTTATACAAATTGTGGCTAATTCCTTAACTACAATGCCAGATTCTTGCCATCCTACTAGGAAAGTTAGCTTATAATATGTAATTCAAACCATAGGTCAAATGGGAAATGTGATTATAATGTAAAATTTTCTTTAAAAAAGATTGGTAGCTGCTATCCAGAACTGAATCATTACTGTTTCCATTTGGAGACTTCATTCAGAATATATCTGGAAAAATAACTCATATCTACACTCCAAACAGTTGGAAAAGAACATTTATGCACATTCTGTTTATAATGTCTTCTTACTCATTTTATCGCTAATCTTTAGGAGGGATTGAAAAGGAATCAAATAGATGATGATACTCTATAACAGGGGCCACAAAATCTTTTCTTTAAAGGATTAGATAGTAAATATTTTAGGTTCAGGGAATAAAGTCTCTTCTGTAAAACTATGCAAGCAACTTTATGCCAGCAGTGGAAAAGCAGCTATAGGCAGCATCTAAAACCTGAGCATGGTTATATTTCATAAAACTATTTACAAAAATTGGTGGCCTATGGCCCAAAGTTTGCCACCCCCTGCTCCTTACCAAGCATCAAATGACCTGGAATGAAACACTAGTCATTATTACTGTCCTCAAGATAGTTTGTATTTCTTACTTCCTTTCAAAATCTAAAGCCTTAGCAGCCTTCTCCAGGGACCTGCAGCTAGTGAAGTAAGACTTACTGCTCCAGGGCATCCAGTAGAAGGATTGGGTAACTTCTCTCCTGTGCTTCTTTGGAATAACTTTGCATGATCCTTTGAAGAAGTACAAGAGTACTCAAATAATTTTCTGTAGGGCTTAGTTTTCTCTTTGGAATGCAAGAAATAATGTTTTATCAAAACTATCTGAAGTACAAAATATGCAGTTTTGGTCTGGAGTAACTCCTGGGGTAACAGTACTGAGAAAACCACGTAAACCAAACTCTTTTATTTAAAGACAGGTGAAATTAATAGCAACATGTGTCTTTTACTTCTGGTTCACGGAGCTGCCAAGCTTACTAGGTTTAAGATATGTTAAATATAAAAAGCAAAGCTCCAAAGTGTAGCCTATGGGATGCAAGGCTTATTAGGAGAATAAGGGCATTTTCAAAAGTAATAATATTTTAATAAAATGTTTTAAACTTGATTTGCTGGTAATTATGACTATCATGAGTGGGCGTTTGAAGGGCAGTGTGAAAACGATGGGCAGTGTAGGGGTTCGGGGGTTGTTTAGAGGCATGCCTCGAGACCTTACAGGCAGACCCTACCTAGCTCCCTAGTAAAAGCAGAAGAGAGCCTAATAAAATCACATGGCCCCATCCATATTCCCAGAGTACTCTAAGGTAATCCAAGTCCTGATCTAGATTAATTTAAAACAGTAATCCTACTTTTAGAGATTATAGCTCCCAATCATTAACATTGCCTCTACAGAAATAAAACTGAAAGACTCCAGGACTTTGAGATTGGAAACAACTTAGTCCCCAACATCTTGGGGATTGGAAATCTGTTTTTGAAGCCACTTTGAATGAAAGGTTCCTATACTGCCTCTCAGTTTTATCTAGGAGGTAGCAAAATGTGGTGTGAGGCTTTGCAAGGTGAAGGCAGTCAGTCACACTGAGCTGGGAGCAGAGGATGTGTCTGCCTGCCTTAGCTCCATCATGGAGCACCTAAGCACACTCATGTCATTCATTGCCTCACTAAATTTTGGTTTCCTCATCTCCCAAAGCTATGAAAAATATTGTTCTGTCACAGAAGGGAAGCATAAATGACACACCACACTTGAAAACTTCTTATTACCATCGTCTCCTTGAGGTAAAGCATTGCTCAGTTTATCTATGAAACTATAGGGTCCTAACACTGCAAAGTATCCTAGTACAATAGCGTCACACTAGAAATAAAAGCAGTGAAGTCCAGAAAAAATGTTAAGTCATCCAGTTAACAGAAAATGATAGAGCCAAGGCTTGAACCATGGGCTTTTTTCCCCTCTCCAATTTTATTACATAGTCTCCTAATACTCAAAGACAATTAATGTGTTCATTGTCCCTAAATACCAAGGATAAAATGCTTATTATTTTAAAATAGTAAAACAAAATTAGATTAGTTATATAGAATTCATTTATTGGCACTACTTCTAATTTTTTTTACAATAAAGAAGATCTGGCCTTCTGATTCCTAACTAGGGAATTTCTCGTGCTATTATGCAGTGCCCTAGCTATCAAGGTCATTCTTTGTTATATATTCAATATTTAACAAATACAAAGGGGCGATAAATAAAAATTAGTATGAAACAATATTGTGAATTTGTGAGGCATAATAGTTTTGTAGTTTTGTTTGTTTCTAAGCATAAAGGGAATTTATTTAAAATAGAACCCATTTTATTAAAAAGGAAACTTGGCCAACGTGCTTTGCCTGAAACGTTTCATTATGCAGTACAGCATGTTTATTCAGGTGAAAGTATACAGAATATTGCATATCTCTAAATACATTGATCTAAATGCAAATGCAGTTAAATGCAAAATCCAACCTTGGTGTCATTTGGTTTTACATTCTGCCATCAAAATTTAGAGGTATTCTTTTCTCATTTCTTAACATAGAAATCTAGACATCAATGGCAATTCTAGGAAAAGCTTATAAAAATAGAGGTAGAACATTTGAAAATCATATGCCCAAACTATTCAGAAGCTTTTTGTACAAGTATGGAATATAAATTAATGTTTAATTTGTGGCACAGTCATTAGGAAAAAAAGAGACTCGATAGCTTCTAGAGATCATAATTACAGAGAATTTAAAGGTAAAAGAAAGGCAAGTGACTTCAGGTCTTTCTCTCACCCAGTTGTAGGACTGACCAAGATGTTTTCTACCAAATTTACTTAAGTCAAACTGTTTTGGGGTAAATGGTATGCATGCATTTACGAAGTAACAGGTTGTCTCTCTCTTCTAATCGCACCTACTCAAAATTGTATATTCTTGATTTCACTGCTCTATTGCCACAAAACAATATCATAATAAACCTAAAATAAATACATCAAATTTGCAATCTGGGCAGGGGAAGTAAATACAAGTATCTCATTTTATAAATATGAATATTGAAATCCTATAAGGCTAAATGACTTGTCTATGACACCACTGGTAGACTGAATCCAAGATCAGAACTCAGGCATATTGTGTCCCAAACTACCATTCACTGGAATATACTGTATTCATATATGCCATGCTATAAAGGAGCCACTGGCTCCTTTATCTACACTTCTTTGGAAGTTGCATTAGCAATTTTATGCCAGTGGAGGCATATGCTTCTTTCATGGCAATGCAACATAATCTTATTAGGCAGAATGAAGTAATACTGGAAAGAAACAGGGCCTTTCTAGCCAGTTGGCTGAGCATAACTGCCATCTCTCCACTGTCTATAGCAAATAATTTCACTTACTGGATATTTCTGGCTAACTCATTCAGGTAATGAGCTAAGTGTCCTTTGAAGTAATTTCACAAAGTGAATGACATTTTCCAATTGGAAAAATATGGTATCAAGAAGTATTTCCTATTCCCTGAAAGTAGATCTTAAATGTTCTCATCACATGCACACACAAATGGTAACTCTATGAGGTGATAGATGTGTTAATTAACTTGATTCTGGTAATCATTTCACAATATATGTATGGATATTAAATCATCATGTTGTGCACCCTAAGTAGGTATAATATCCATTTGTCAATTATACCTCAATAAAGATGAGAAGAAAGTTTTAAAAAGGCATTTCCTATAGAACAATAAACTGTATACCTTAGGTATATGTATACAACCAAATATATTACATTTTTATTTTTGAAGAATAGTATCATGTATTAGGTTGAATGTCTTCTAAAATGTTTGGATATCAGCAATTACATAATTTTTACCATAATACTATAACATGGTGGTTCAGATCATGGGATGTGTTCAGATCACAGGATGTGGTTCGGATCATGGGAGGTGGTTCAGATCACGGGATGTGGTTCGGATCATGGGATGTGGTCACAGAAGACTTGAGGTCAAATTCTGGTTTCTACCACTTAGAATTGCTACATGATTAGGGCTATTAGGAGATAATGTTTATAAAATTGTCATGTTAGTGCTAGTCATGTAGTAAGTGCTGAAGAAATGCTAGTTGCTATGGCAGCTGTTAATGACAATTGTTTATGATGATGACGGTTGCAGTCAGTGTGGACTGCTGCAATATACTGAGTGGTTTAAACAGTAAACATTCATTTCGTATAGTTCTGAAGGCTGAGGAGTCCAAGATCAAGGTAGTGGAAGATTCAGTGCTTGGTTCATAGATGTGTTCTGGTGTTTGGTCATAGATGTATATCTTTTTACTGTGTCCTCACATGGAGTAAAGAAAGCTAGAGAGCTCCCTGTGGTCTCATTCATAAGGGTGCTGATAACTCCAAAAGGCCCCACCTCCTAATATATGGGTTAGAATTTGAACATATAAATTTTGAGGGGAACACAAACATTCAGTCTGTGACAGTGATAATGATGATGAGAATGATGATATAAAGATGTTGATAATGTCTTTTCAATCCAACTAACATGTCCTGGTTGAGTCAGTGGGTTTGGAGTGTTGATGTGTTTACATGTCCTCAATACCATGATTACAGAAAAAGGAGAAACAAATACAGAATTAACTTGGGTTATGTTGTGAATGAAAATTGGGGGCTACTGAAATGATGATTAGTAGGCTAGGTTTATTGACAGGCTGGGTTGAGGAAATAATTATGTTTATTCATGGTAGAATCACTTGTTGGGATTGAAGCCAATATCTAACTTGCTAGGTAAATAATTGTTATAAAAGGCATTAGGTCGGGACGGATCCACTCTTAATTTCTTCATTAAAAGGTCAATATTACTCATAAAGTTAAGGGTGAATTTGGCAATATTATAATCAAAATAACATATTTTTCCTGTCTTCCTTTAGGAACAAAGTCAAACAACAATAACAACGATACAAATTCAAGCCACTAGAACATGTATTGAGCACCCAGAATGGTGTGTTAGATGTTCCAGACATTATGTGAAGCATTTACATGTCATCTTCACAAGCTTCTGAGAAGTTCTGTCATTATCTCAATTTTACATAATAGAAAGTTGAGGTTCAGATGAATAAAATCTTGCCCTCTATTGTCTTAAAGCTAATGAATAAATTCATTATACAGAGACATTGGTACCTTGTTTAACTTTGAATAATTTAGCCAAAATGTGTATCAAAATATATGAGGTCTCCTTAGGAAGCCAGCAATTCATTGATACCATTCAATAACTACTTTTTCCCTTAAAAAATAAAAAAATGAACTAGTAGATATAAAATTATTACGTCTTTTACTAGTAACTTTTGTGATCCCTTCTGAATTTGGTCCTCCATGATTTACTAGGTCATGCCTCAGTACAAGTCTATGGAAGAAGTCTTTGCCATGGACTGGAGGCCAAAATCTGATTGATGGCTACAACAGAAATGGAGGATTTCATGAAGGGAGGGAATTTTATAGAGGGAATTTCCTGAAGGATGCTCCAAATTCATTTTGAGTAGAAAATGCTCACTATTATAGTCATATATTGTTTTATTGCACTTTTCTTTATTGAACTTTCTACAAATCAAAAGGAAGATCCTCCACCAGCAAAAACAGAAAGTGACTACTTTCTTTATTGCTATACTAGCTTTATTGCAGTGGTCTGAAACTGAACCCAGAATATCTTCAAGGTGTGCTTATATATTTTAGTTTCCTTAAACATATATTTACTAATGACATACTAATGTGTTTGTCATTGTTATGTGATCTGGTAATTCAAAGATAAGTAAGAATAGATCTCAGCTTATGAAGAGATCTATAAATAAGCAGGATGGTACAAAGATGATTTCCAGATACTAATTTAAACAGGGATGGGCAAAATGGGTTTGCAGTTGTTTGTGTAAAAAATACTACAATAATTAATAAATAATGATATAAGAATAAACTGATTTGTGTGCTCACGATGATAAGCTCACTTTTGTTCACCCCTGTATACTCTGCTCCAGTTATATGAGGGAATGCAAAGGAGAAGACTGATGAAAGTGTCCTGAGAGAGATGACCCATGAGCTGCGTCCTGATATATGATTAGGTAGATGTACATAAGCATAGTGTTCAGCCTGAACTACTAATAAAAATAGGAAAATTGAGCATTGACAATATCAAGTATATTCAAGGGCCAGGACCTGTCATACATTGCTGGTAACAGTAGACATTGGTGCATCCATATTGAAGAGCAATTTGGTAATATTCAATAAAATTGCTAATGAAAACATGTAATAATAATATTTTCTAGGTATATGAGGTCTGCCCAGAAAAAATCCAGCCATTGTTAATATTACAAGAACAGTTTGTGCAACACTGATGTAACCTACCAGCCAAGAAGAGTGGACTGGAATGCACATGCGTGAACAATGATGACTTCTCTGTACTAATCAGTGGGGGTGGTAGATGCCATTGAGTGAGCATAGGTACTGTGTGTCCTTCACACTCAAAATGACTGAGAGAATAGAGCAATGAGTCTGCATCAAATTCTGCATTAAACTTGAACATTCCTCTCTGGAAACTATTTGCATGATTCAGAGGGCTTTTGGGGATGATGCAATGAGTGCAGCACAAATAAAAATGTGGCACAAATGCTTCAAAGATCGTTGAGAATTTGTTGAAAGTGATCCACGTTCTGGAGGGCCTGCAACAAGTAGAATACCTGAGAAAGTTGAACATGTACAGGCTATAATCAATAAAGATCGGTGACTGATAAGACAAGACATAGAAGCTCACATGATGATTCCAAAAACTACTGTGTCTGAGATCTTGATGCAGGATCTTGGCATGAAATATGTTGTGGCAAATTTTTTCCCATGGCTTCTGCTACCAGAGCAGAAGGAACATTGCGCTGTAGCTGAAAGAATGGTGTGAGGTCCCAAGGTGCCTACTTTGAAGAGGAGTGAGGCATCATTGTCCTATGTACAATGTTTCTTGTAACTGTATCTTCTTCATTAAATGTCTCTATTTTTCATATTACATGGATGGATACTTTCTGGACAGATGCCCATGTATCTAGATGAACTAACACTTGACTGTCCAAGAAAACATGTATGAGGATATTCACTATAGCATTGTTTATAAGAACCTCAAATATGAAACATTGGTGTCCATTAATAGGTAGAGATAAATAAAATGTGATATATTCATACTGTGAAATGCTGTACTCAATTTCAAGGTGATGAAGCAGTTAGATCTCAATATACATCAATAATGACAAATATAAAACCATAATGTTGACTAAAACACTTGCAGAGTGATAAATACAGTGTATTACACTTTGTATAAAATTAAAACACAGAGCAATGGTATATAATGGTGGATATATGTGTGTATATGAATGTGCATATGTATGAATGCATCCACAACAACTTGTAAGAACAGACAACAGCTTCATAGCAGTAGTTGACTCTCAGGTAGCAGAAGGGCAATAGAATGAAAATTGGAGTTCCAAGGGGACTTCAATGTTATTTGTGATTTTTATTTCCTTTATTTAAAAGGCAGAGAAGAGGAATATGAAAAAAGCTAAAAATTGTCATGTTTTAAAACTCTAAATTGTGTTTATAAACATATCTCAAAATGAAATGAAACAAAATGAAATGAACTACACAGAAGAATAGAGTGAGCCAAGAAGAAGATGGATGAAATACTGAGAAAAGTTGAACTCAGGAGAGGGAAGGTATCCAGGAAGTGGGAACAGTCTGGGCAAGCACACAGAGGTGTGAAATAGGCTGTTATGTTTAGGGGACACATGATTCACTATGGCAGTATGAAGCGTGAAGTCTGTAGGAAGTGGCAGGGGAAAAAATTTGATAGGTAAACAAAGAGACTATGGAAGAGTTAAGGCACTTAAGTTATATCTGTAGGTGTTGGGAAGCCTTTGGGGGGTTTAAAGAGCAAAATGATTATTAGATATATATTTCTGGCAGATCACACAGATGGCTGCTTATAGATGGTTTTGATGTTATAAGAGTTATATTAGGGCTCACCAGAGAAACAGAATCAATAGAATGTATATATTTGTAGAGAAGATTTATTTTAGGGAATTGACTTACAAAATTATGGCGGCAACAAGTCCAAATGTGTTGGGTGCCTATTGAGGCTGGAAACCCAGAGAAGAGGACCTCTAATGCTGCAGTTCAAGTCCAAAGGCCATCTGTCAGAGAAGAGCTAATAATGCAGTTCAAATTTGAGACCATCTATTGGCAGAATCTTTCTTGCCAGGGGAGGGTCTATTCAGATTTTCATGTGATTAGACAAGGCCCATCTACATAATAGGGGCAATACAGTGATCCCTCCCCTAACTGGGGAGTTATGTTCCACAGACCCCCGCAATAGGTGAAAATCTGTGAAGTAGTGGCATTATACTTATTTTATTATTTACATATATTTTAAGGCTTTATAAACCCTTCCCTCACTCCTATAAACTTTTCCCACTCTCTTATTAACCTTTCCCACACTCTTATAAACACTTCATATGCTCTTAAACACTTCCTACGCTCTTAAACCTATGTAATTTTAACCTATAAAATTCTATATGGGTACTCACCAGCGAAGTATACTACAACCTGAATGATGAAGATCATGAATTATGTAGCTGTCCAGAACAGATGTCGATGAAGGTGATGACGATGAGATGAATGTACTGCACAGCCAAGAAGAGCATTACAGCTCTGAAGAAGGCACCACTTCGTCAGGTGCTTCATCAGGTGGTGCAGTATCTTCGCCCTGGGCCGTAACTTCTATTTCCGCTGAAGGCATAGGTGTAAGTGATCTCTCCATTCTAGTGATGAACATAGTTATGGGGACTTGCTGGCACTGCTTTTTATCCGCAGAGGCAGCTTCTCCATGCAAAGAAACATTCTTGAGTCCAAAGCACCTCTGAAATTTGTCAAACCAGCCCTTGCTGGCACTGAATGGGGGTGGTCTGGTGGAAGAAGCACTCTACCATCTTGCTTCTGTGTCGTTGCCATCATCTTCATCCTCGTCACCGTTGTGAACGTCCGTGCTTTCCACAAAGCTATTATAAAGTTACTTGGCCTTTGTCTGGATGGTGTTGGTATCCAGCGAGATATTCCTCTCCCTGCAGTCATTTATCCACAGGGCCAGTGCAGACTCCATCCTCACAATGGCCTTATTGCAGGAAGTGACCACCCTCTTTGCTGTCTTGTTAAAAGTCATTGTTGCCGTAGACTAATATACTTCTCATCTTTCTTTATGTAGCGAACAGTAGATTCATTGATCCCATAATGGTGGACTACAGCCACGTAGCTTTTGCCTTCCTTTAACATGTCAAGAAGTTCCACCTTTTGTTTGATGCTAAACATGTTCCTCTGGCACTTGGGTTCCCTGCTGCCAGGAGCCTTACAAGGCACATAACATTTGGGTGGTGTCATAGGGCTTGAAATAAATTCAAACTTTTACGAAAATTTCACAAAAACACAACACCGTAGAACAGCACTACATGCAATGATCAGACGTTGGTGCGAAGAGGACAAGGAGAAATGCTAAACATACGCGCACAGTGTGGGAGAACAAACAGACCAATACTATGGTCACTGAGCCAATCAGCGCCCAGGATACAGAACACAGTGCTGTGGTTGGTCACCTTCCATTCTACCAGCCATGTACAATCTCACATTGGCAAACTTGTGCAAGTGGTAGGGGTGTACTGCTTTTCCATTGTGTACAGTATGGTATTCATCCACTGATGAAATACGTACTGCATTTTATTTCAATTTAATATTCTTTTAATATGTTTGAATTAACACTGTTTTATAGTTTTTATATTGTTTTAAATTGTGGGGCAAAAATAATTAAAATAATAAATATTATATAAATACCTATATACCATAAAATCCCATGATATAGTGAAAACTCCACAATACAGAATTCGATATATTAAAAAAAAAAAGATACAGTGAAGCTGCAATAAGTGAACTGCGATATAGCGAGGGACGACCGTATTCTTTACTCAAAGTCTACAGATGTAAATGTCACTTTCACACAGAACACCCTCACAGAGACATCCAGAATAAGTTTGTTTGTTTGTTTGTTTTGGCATTTTTTAAATTTTATTATTTTATTATTTTTTTTATTGTTATTCAAGTACAGTTTTCTGTCGTTTACTCCCGTCCCAGCCAGAATAAGTTTTGATCAAATATCTGGACACTGTGGCCTAGCCAGATTAAAAAATAAAGTTAATTATCACAAGACTGCAGGCAAGAAACTAATCAGAAAGAATAATTGCAATAATCCACGCTCCTAATTCAGAGCCTCAAAACATAGTAACTCCCTGGCTGGCGTAGCTCAATTGGCTGGAGCATTGTCCTGTAACCCAAGGACTGTGAGTTTAACTCCTGGTCAGGGCACATACCTAGGTTGCAGGTTCAATCCCTGGTCCTCATGGTCCAGGTACATAAGGGAGACAATCAATCAATGTTTCTCACATCGATGTTTCTTTCTCTCCCTTCCTCTCTCCCTCCCTGTGTCTCTAAGGCAATAAAAAAAACATCCTTGGGAGAGGATAAAAACAAAAGATTAAAAATAAAATATCATAAAAGTTGAGTACATATGTTAATTTAAGTTGATTTAATAGGTATTTTTATTTTCCTTTTTTAAAATTGTTATTCAAGTATATTTGTCTCCATTTTCCTGCCACCACTTTCCCCCACCTCCCACCCTCACTTCCTCCCCTCTTTGGCTTTGTCCATGGGTCACTTACACATGTTCCTTGATGACCCTTCCTGTTCTTTCCCACATTATTGCCCTCCCTGCTCCCCTTTAGTTACTAGGTGTTTTAAAAATCTGATGCCATACTGGGTGCTGTAGGCTTTAGAAAAAAATCTGACAAATGTGTTTTAAAAACCTGACACACACAAATACATATGTATGCACGTGTGTAAACATGCACATGTATATGCCACGTGCATATAAAAGTTGGTATGGCAGACTACACATTCTCAGTCACTGTGTGCTCCCATCAGCATTATTCACAGAATATTCTGCAGGTTGTTTATTCTTCTGGGCGTCTCCCTGTGCCATTTGTTTTGTGATCTGGTGAGCAGTTTTGATTTGTAATGTCTGATAAAATGTAATAGTGCTGGACCCCCAACCCCCCAGAAACAAAGACTAAATGTTGAGAGTACTTCATGGAAATTAGTTGTTCTCTAGATCTATAGACTTCAATAGTCAGAACAATCTGCCAAGAAGATAGACTGACCATCTGTTACGTCCACCCAAAGAGAGCTAACTGTTCAGGGAGTAACATCCATGTAGAGTGAGAAAAGATGGAAATGTATTAATAAATTATGGGTGATCAGAAACATCATGTGTCTCATCATAAGAAATACAAAGATAAATTTAAGCTCCATCTTCGAATGATGCTAAAGAGCTACAAAAATATTTTGAGACAGTTGTGCTGGACCCAGGAATTTGGATTCTGCAATAACATGCATGACCAAAATGTCAATGTGAAGTAAGTGCTGACTACCTACCATGTGCTTGCTACCTACCATGTACCATCTCCTCAAGGGAATTGCTGGCATGGGCATTCTCAGAATTAATCCCCCGATTCTTTCTCAATATGAATTATGTCTTTCACGAGAAATTTATGCCAATGAACATTTTCACCGCTTAAGAAGAGAGAGGCTTAAAGCATCCAAGGACTATTTTACTTTCATACTGGGCAGTAAGGCTCTCAAGATTTTAGGTCAAATGAAGTTCAAGCTTATAAAACATTCAATGGCACTCAATTGTCTCGACTACCATTGCCAAGTGTCCATGTTTTGGGCAAAACTATGCACTTCACTGAATTTCTTTCTTCATTGTTAGTTATTTGACAATGCAAATCTATTTATTAAATCATGTTTATTTCATCATCTATTTTTATATAAGAAGATTTATACTAAGTATGTTGGAAATAAAAATAATATCAGGATGATGTTTTCTTTGACTACAATATCAACCTTTTGCATAGAGTTCTGTGTGCACTCACTCCACCATTTACTTAGTTGGTGATTTGGGGAGAATAACTTACACTCTCACATCCTCAGCTTAACATTTGCTTTTGCTTCAGGAGGGATACAGTAGTTGTAATGATTAAATGTTCATGGAAAGCTCTTCATAAACCTTAATGGGCTATACTATAAATACAGTTAGCTTTATGGATAGTAATCTGATTACAGAAACTAGAGGATCACATATTCTAATAAGTAAAGATGTTTTTTCTCAGTGTATCAATGTACAAATTAAAATGCATTCAAAAGATTATCCTACCATAGGCTTAAAAGCAGTGTATTCTTCTAGGGACTGTCAATGTTGGCATTTTTTATTCCCCCTCAGAATCAGAGTATAGTTGAGCTGAAAGGGACCTTGGAGAACATCCAATTCAGTGCCCGCAATATCCTCCCTCTCCCATTTTACCATAATGTAAAATTTAATGTGAGCATAAAATACAACTTTCTGGATGGTTTAAATGGATTTCACTTTGAACACTATATGTTAAAATATATTTAGATTCTACTAGGACACAAATGAAGCCTGAAATTTTAGATTCAAGAACAAGAATCAAACTTCCTAAGGGATTTTTTTTGTAAGTGAAGAATGAAAAGGATTAAAACAGAAATTTGTTTGGTGTCTCTGACATGTTACTATAATAATATCTGGTAAAGTATGTCCATATAAAAGAGATATATGACCACTATCAAATAATAGCAGGGAGGAGTGAGAGTGAATGAAACTGTGGAGAATATGGAAAACATCAACAAATTCCTAATTCTCTGTTATCTATGAGCTGATTGGTCATAGCTAAAATGCATAATTCCATCATTTTTCCAGTGAAAATGCTTGCTAATCTGAGTTGCTATTCCTCATAATTAGTCGAGGTATGTGAAAGAAATGAAAAATGCTTATAAGATTAGCCTAAGAAAGACTAGAAGTAACTAGGTGTATAAGTGTTTTTTAGAAAAATAAGCATAGGTTGAATAAACAGCTGTTATATCTCACTCACATCTTTCTTTAATGTTGAATTTCCTAATATTTTCAAAGATTTTAGTGCTCTATTAGTTACAAAGACTATCCCAAAATTAAGCTATAAGAAAAGATATTCACAGGACTCCTCAAATACATATCATCTGCTTTATCATGTTTAGAAAGAGGAATGTTGCAAATAAATATTTAAATATCGAGAACACAATGTAAAGGGGCAATAAGGGCTTGCACTCATGACTTGTTTTTAAGCAATATGTTTTATGATGGACTCAAAAAGTCACCCATCAACTAAAAAAAGCAAATTAGAATTAAGGCAGCATCTTATGCAATGTTATGGTCCATGACGCATAAAAGGAGCAGTGATACTCTGTTTTGGTTCTAATTGGTATCGGTTTAAATTGGACTAGCCAAATCTCCTGGGGAGATAGCTCAGAAGATAACTTTTTTTTTTTTTTTTTACAATATAACGCTGTGGGCCAGAGAAATGAAAGGAGTGTTCCTCTAAGCAAGAGGAAAGAGAATCAAAGCTAGAGCAGTTGTGAAAGAAGAAGTTACAAAGTAATGAATGACCGTGAGGTTAGCTTTGCAAAAAGAAGATTGCTTCCTCTGAAGATGGAGCAGGGGAGCAGAGGAAGAGGAATGATATGTAAGGTGCTTAACAGTGGAATTAAAGGTAGGTGCCCCAAACATTTTCACTTGTAGCCGAGAAGAATTGACAGAACTTAAGCCAAAGAACTTTAATCTTATCTGTAAAGAGTGGACCTTAGGGTTAAGGAGACCAGATGAAGAAATTTTGGTGGCCCTGGAGTGTTGAAACACTTCCGAGCAGTGGCTGTGAGTTATGTTTCAAGGAGGATGTGTGAGGACAGAATGACAAGGGTGCTGGTGAGTCTGAGGACTCAGTTGACGTTAAAGCATAGACACAGTTTGTTTTCACTAGTCAGAGAGGAAAGCAATTATGCACCACAGGTAGCTCAGGGTAGGCAGGTGGTCAACTATAATGTCCTCGTGTGGTCAGTATTGAAATGATCCATAATCAGATTGAAGCCAGACAAGGAATGAGTGACTCCAGAGAGGCCTCAGAGCTTATTAGAAGTTTAGCAAGAAATGAAAACTGTGACAGGAGGCAGGCTCAGACTCTGGATATAGACAGAGAAGGGAGGCTGTAGCCACAGTAAGTTAAGTTATATACCAATACTAAAACGAAAAAAAAAAAAGGCAGAAAATAACCCGTGTACAAAGAAGAATACTCAATGAACACATCTGAAAAGTTAGAAACAGGATGATAATAAAAATCCAATATATAAAATGTTGTTAGTTGCAGCTCAAACCACTCTTGGAAGAAAATTTATGTCTTTAAATGCCTTTATTATAAAAGAAAAAAAAAGGATGAAATGTAATGATGCCAGAAGTAGGAAAAATATCAGCAAGGTAAACAAAAGTATATGATGTGATTTTATACATACAAAGACAAAATATTAATTAATAAATACATTTAGCAAGGTTTTTGAATATAAGATAAATATACAAAAATCATTTATAGTTCTAAAAAATAGAAAATGAAATAGTAAAGAAGCTATGAGAAACAGTTTTAAATTCATAAAAATAAATCCAATAAAAATAAATAGAACCTTTATACATAAACTATACAATATTTTTGAGAAAAATTTAATACTTTAATAAAGGCAGACTATGTTTATGAATTGGAAAATTCAATATTATAAAATGTCAACTATCCTCAAGTTGTATTATAAATGTAGTGTAATCCCAATAAAACATGCATGTTTGTGTGTTTGTCATATGTGCTATTGGAACTTGACAAGCTGACTTTAAAATTTATATGAAAATATAATAGGTTAAGAATAGTTAAAATATTCTTGAAGAAAAACAATGACAGAAGAATGTTATCATATACCACAAGTTATTTTAAAACCACATTAAAACTGACATTATTTCAGGGGTAGAGAAATGATCAATGGAACATAACAGCGGCCAGTAAGAGACCCATGCACAGAGAGGCGCTTGACTTACAGCAGAACTGCACAGCAGAGCAACAGAGAAAGGAAGGCCTCCATGATAAGTGAATTTTGGCCTCCACATCACAGACTAAGACAATCCTAGCCAGAAAAACTTAATGTCATAATGTTAAAGACAAAATAGGTCTAGAAAATAATATTTGAGAATAATTTTACTATCTTTGAGTAGAAAAAATCAGACACAAAATACATAAAAATTATAGTATAATATAGTACATAAAAGATACATAAAATACACAAATACACAAGAGTTTTAAATAAATGAGATTTTATAATAATATGAATTTCTTTTTGTCAAAAGTAGTTAAGAAAGTTAAAAGGAATGCTACAGGCTTAGAGAGGATATTTTCAACACATATAACAAAGAGAATATACAGCTCTCCTAGGAATCATTAAGGTAAGATAGCTCTCTAATAGTGAAGGAGAGGGCCAAGACATTTGAGTATGTAATTAAAAGACGCTATCCAAGTGGCCAATCAACATAGGAAGAGGCACTCAATGTCATGACTGAAAGAAGTCACGAGGAGATACCACAGTCCACTCACTCTCACTACAACGCTGAAAATTGAAGTCATTGACTTTTCATGTATCACATATGTTAGTGAGCATGTGGAACGATTGAAATGTTCATCAACAGTACCATGAGAAAACAAATCACAGAACAACCCTACAATGGAGTTGTACTCAGCGATAAAAATGAATGACAGGGACTTGCAAATATGTGAAATCTCACAAACATATGTTTAAAAAGAAGTGAAGCATAAAAGAATGCATATATTTATTAAAGTTTATATATACATTTTATACAAAGTTCAAAATCAAGCATAACTCTGTTCTGTTAGAAGTTGGGAGAATAGATAATTTTAGGGAGAAGGAGAAGGACTATAATTGAAAGGGGACAAAAGAAAGTCTTTTAGAGTGGCAGCTACGCTCCCTGTCTTGCTCAGAATGGTGACTACACGGGGTTTTCACTTTGCGAAAATTCCTTTACCTGTATATTTGTTTTGTGCACTTTTCTTTATGAGTGCTACATTTCAACAAAAAAGTGAAAGAAAAAAAAGAACACGAATGGAATATTTGACAGTATTTCTCCTAATTATAATGTAATATATTTCTAATGCAATTTACCTCTTCTAGTGCAATGAACAACACTTTCCGGACATGTATGTGCCTTAGATTCTAGATTCTTATTTCAGAAAAACTGCAACCATGATGAGGAGGGCTCAGGAAAACAATATTGCTTGCATTCTCGTTATTCGGCTTCAGAGCAGTGACGTAGGCGCCTCCCTCCTTTGGCCCTTTGCTCATGCACGTAGCCTGGGCCTGCTCATGTCTGTAAGGCAGCCCAAGGCTGTTCATCAGCAGCTCAGATTATTACTCAGTTTCTCTACCCCTAACATGTAGGTGGAAATGTTCAGAGCAGGACAGGAGGAACCTCAGATCCATTAAAAATATTAATAAAAGTAGAGCACCAATTTATTAAATGAAAATCCTCTGCTCTGTTCACTGTAGCAAACAGCTGTTACTCTGTGTCCTACTGAGGGCCTTGGGACCCAGTGACACTAGCAGGTCTGCCTCTGTGCACATTTCTCTCAGCTGGTCAAATAAACAGCTCCTCTCTCTTCCTGTGGAGAGGCAGCGTTGTTCCTAGTTGTCAAACTCAAATAATCCCTTTCAAACAGAATCCCTGGCAAGTTCAAAGAAAACATGCCAAACCTCACTGCTTTGGGGGATAATGGACAGCAAGAATTGGCTGCAAGAGCAGAAACAGAAAGATTTCTTTGAACATGAAACATTAACAAACCAAGCATTATTACAAATCTTTCTCCCGGAACACATGACCTTTTCCCCAAAATTAACTGCTATCCCTGGTGCTCTAGCTCTCCCTTTTCTACCGAATTTCATATTCTAATACTTGAAACTCACGTTTACTTAGTAGCATAAAATTTTACTTTTATTGTTTTCAAACTATGTAAATATATACCATGTAACCAAGTCATTAGAGAAAGTAGGTAGGACTAGATGTCCAAACACACCTTGACCCTCATTCTAATAACAGGGGAGATATAAAAATATTAAAAAGATAATAATGCACAAATATTGCACGAACTCTGTCTAGTTAGTAAACAACTATTGGCTATAAATAGCCAATATAGATAATTTATCTATATAATTTGTAACTGATAAAAGACATTTTCTTTCAAGATTTGGAAAGGTGTTTTTCAATCCTTTGTCAGTTATTATATTCTTTTCTTGTATCCCATGGACCCCACCCCTACAGGAAAGCTGACATTATCTATCTATCATCTATCTATCTATCTATCTATCTATCTATCTATCTATCTATCTATCTATCTATCTATCTGATCTCTGCTCCAGAAAACAAGGTCCATCATTTAACTGATTTAGCAGGAAGGACTGAATGTATGTTTCAGTGCATGAATAACATCAATAGTGAACATAGCGCAAGTGATTCAAAATGACATGCTACTGTGCAAATATCATATGATTACTTATACCCCTCATTTGATCCCTGCCTTTATCCACACTGAGTTTCCTGACTTCATTTTAACAGGCACCATGCAGCTTATTTCCAAATCCCAGGCAGCTCCTTAATTTCAGAAATAACTGATTTCTACTTATCTCACGATAATGTTTTAAGAATAAATGTGATAACTTGCCAAAAAGCATTTGAGTTCATTAGAGAAAAGGTTCCACATAGAAGAAATGTGATATGACAATGACTATGGGATTCACATGGCATCCTGAGCCTTATATTTATCTAGGCAGGATGTCTCAGGCTTTTCTGTCAACAGAATGCCAGCCTTGACCCATAGGACCTGTGACAGAGAGGTACACCTGGATGAACATTTAACTAGGAGTCAGGAGCCCCCAGTGTTTGACATGGCTCTTTTAATTAGCATTGGTAAATTTTTATAAAACCCTGTACCTCTCTGGGCATCAGGTACTCCATCTTTAAAACAACACAGAACTAGACACTACATGAACTTGAAGGGTGGCTCCCACCTCTAGCCTTCTGTAAATCTATGATTCATTGTGATCCTTCATACTTAAGAAGGTTGAGAACTTGTCCTTGAAAGTAAATAACAGGATGATGGTGTAGGAGTGAAGGTTCTACCTTCACTGAAATGTATACTCCCATCAAATAATTTCAATTTCTCTTTCATGGTGACTCAATATGAGAAAAGCCTTCCCTTATCCTATGCAAGCTGACTCTCAATTACTTCATCATATTTATTTCCTTCAAACTCACTACATTCTGCATCTTTTTTTCCCTCACTATGTTGAACAATTGTCTCCTCAAATAGAAAGTAGGTTCTCTTGTTTACCACCCAGTCTTTTGTATCCAGGGCAAAGCCTAGCACATAGAAGGGCTCAAAAACATGTACTGGGTGAAAAGCTTACTGTAAACCAAAACCATTTAACCAAGTGTAGCATAAGGCCAGATCTGTTTAAGAGAAAGATATCTAATAAACACTAGTATATGGAAGACTTTGTTTCCCTTGTATATGCCAAAAGGAAAGATTATGTGCTGGAATTAGACCATTAAAAAAATATCAGGGAGTTTCCCCAGTCTAACTCACATCTGTCAGACCACTGGTTTAAGTATGATGAGATTTTGCAATACTTCAAGGAGAATAGTCCTCTCTTTTATATGACATGACATTAATTGAAGAGAAGCTTTTGTTAATTCTAGAGTAGTTACTTCTACTGACTGTGGCATGCTTTTAAAAAATATACAAGTGAGATGCAAATTTTCACCAAAGTTTGCTGAGTGCTTGAATCAGTTTCATTTTGTGCTAATTATATAACATAATATACAAATTGCTATATGTTGTTTTAGAAAAATAATTTACAAAAATGGGCTTAAAAGAAAATTTAAGGCTCTCTGCTCCCCTGTTTGACAGACAGCTGCATCTTCCTGCACAGTGGCAGCCTCAACCCTGAGACCCAATGGTGAAGGTTGGAATGAATGGATTTGGCCGTATTGGGTGCTTGGTCACCAGGGCTGCCTTTTGCTCTGGCAAAGTGGACATTGTTGCCATTAATGACCCTTTCATTGACCTCAACTACATGGTCTGTGTGTTCCACTATGATTCTACTCATGGCAAGTTCAAAGGCACAGTCAAGGAGGAGAACAAGAAGCTTGTCATCAATGGACAGTCCATCTCTATCTTGCAGAAGCGAGATCCTGACAACATCAAATGGAGTGATGCTGGTCCTAAACACATTGTGGAGTCCCCTGGTGTCTTTCCTGGCTTGGAGAAGGCTGGGGCTCACTTGAAGGGTGGAGCCAAGAGAGTCATCACCTCTGCCCCTTCTATGGATGCCTCATGTTTGTGATGGGTGTGAATCATGACAAGTATGACAACTCCATGAAGATTGTCAGCAATGCTTCCTGCACCACCAACTGCTTGCCCCGCCCCCCAGACAAGATCATCCGTGGCAACCTTGACATTGTAGAAGGCTTCATGACCACAGTTCATGCCATCACTGCTACCCAGAAGACCGTGAATGAGCCCTCTGGGAAGCTGTGGTGTGATGGCCAAGGGGCTGCCCAGAACATCATCTCTGCTTCCTCTGGCACTGCCAAAGCTGTGGGCAAGGTCATCCCTGAGCTTAATGAGAAGCTCACTGTCATGGCCTTCTGTGTCCCCACCTGCAATGTGTTGGTTGTGGATCTGACCTGCTGCCTGGAGAAAGCTGCCAAATACAATGACATCAAGGAAGTAGTGCAGCAGGCAACAGAGGGCCTCATCAAGGGCATCCTGGGCTATACTGAGGACCAGGTTGTCTCCTGCAACTTTAACAGTGACACCCACTCCTCCACCTTCAATGCTGGGGCTGGCATTGCCTTCAATGACCACTTTGTCAAGCTCATTTCCTGGTATGACAATGAATTTAGCTACAGCAATGGGTGGTAGACCTTGTGGTCCACATGGCCTCTAGGGAGTAAGAGCCCCCTGAACCACCAGCCCCAGAGACAGGAAGAAAGACCCTCAGCTGCTGGGGAGTCCTTGCCCCAAACTGATCCCCAAACACACTGAGAATCTCCTGACCTCCAGTTTCCATCCTAGACCCCCTGAAGAGGGAAGGGGCAGAGGAAGCCCTGCCTTGTCATGCACCAACAATAAAGTTCACTGCACCCTCCCCACAAAAAAAAGAAAATTTAAGGCATAAGAAAAGGCTTTTACAAGTATTCTCAGTATCTGTAACTTCAACAACATGCGGATTCTATTTGTTATTGCTATTTATTGTGCACATCTATTTTTAAAGATCCCGAGGTTAGCAGAATTAAAAATACAGATATCATCTGCATTGCTCCAGACCACTGGATCACAGAATAGCAATTTGTATATAGGTCATCAGGAATTTTTAAAAAGGGAATCTGTAGTCATATTTTATGTAGTCAGAGAATTCACTGTTCCATGATGCCATTCCTCGGGTCATTCTTGTGAACTGATTGTCACACAATGATTCAATCAGCTGTTTGATTGATCTGATTCAGTTCATCCATGGCACCTGGACCAAACATTTCAAGGTCAGGTTATTTGTGTCTGACACTGATGGACATGTCATGCAACATCAAGGGATAAAAGAGTTCATTATATTCAAAAACTGCCCCATGCCAAATACATTTCCATCACTTTCCTTAAAGATAACTGGGACTGTCTGAACTAAATAATGTTAGCTCAATAATTTCATTTGACAGCAGTGTTTGGTATGGAGTTATACAATTCATGTGGTTAATACTCAGAGTATTGAAAATCATCATGGTGTTAATACTTCATTGAAGAACTACATTTTTGTGTTCAGAAAAGTGACCTGAATGTAGTATTTGGAAAAACTGTCCAACATCAAAATGAGCAGATAGCTTATGCAGCCAGACAACAAGTACAGAGCTATAGTACAACGTTATCCAATTTCACATGTTTTAAAAGAAATGTATATAACTGTGGAGGGGCCTTAGATAGTCCTCTGAACAATCGGTCCTAAACATATTTATTTTTATGTGTCATAACATGTGCTAAAGCATTCATCCCACTAATACCCATTGAGCATTTAATACTGTGAATCAGGGAATCTTCTAGAAGTTGGGGATACAGCATGATATAACTTATACAAAAATCTCTTTCCTATTGGAGCTGAAATTCTGCTGGGCAGAGGTAGATAATAAAAGTATTAAAATTAATTAAATAGTATATTAACAAGTGATAGTGCGATGGAAACAAATAAGGATAGGGTGGTTGGGAATGCCTTGGGATTGGAAGGTTACATTTTAAATAGAGAGATCAGGGAAGACCTTACTGAAAAGTGACAATGCAAGAGCTTAAAAAGGCCCCATTGGATGGGAGCTCTACACCAGTGGGAAACATGTTCCGTGCAGATTGAATAGGAAGTGCACAAGTAGGAGGCTGGGCTCTACCTGACTTGTTTGAGGAACAGTGAGGAAGTTAGTGCGGCTGAAGAACAGCAGAACAGGGAAGTAGGAGGAAGATATAAAGTCAATTGTGTAGGACTTTGTAGACCATCACAAAGACGTTGTCTTTTGCAAAGGTGATGTGACACTAATGGGGGGTTGTGAGCAGAAGTGACACTTCTAAAATGAGTGACAACATCAGAATTACAGTTTAACAGACTTACTCATCTCACCATGAGTAAAAACGGTTTCAGGATAGGACAGAAGAGACATTTTGTTAGGATCACAATGCCGGTGGCTTGAACCAGAGTTTTAAACCATGAACTGCTCATCTGACAGCCACACTTTCTCTTCCTTGAAATCATGCCTGAATGGCTCTGGGAGGTTTCAAGAGTTTTTCTAGTAGTTCTCACTAGTGAAGTCTATTTATTCCATTATGTAATATAGTTTATAAATGTAGTCCGCTTAACCTTATTATATCTAAGCTTTCTTATTTGTTAAATGGTGTTAGAAATAGTGCCTAATCTGTTGTTTAGAATATGCAATATGTATTTATGAGAAGCTATTTATGGGAATTAATTAAAACAATACAGGATTGACATCAAAAGAGACATGCAGATCAATGGAACAGAATAGAATACCCATAAATAAATGTACACATATATAGTCAATTAATTTATGACAAAGGAGACAGAAATATACAATGGGGAAAAAGAGTTCTTCCAATAAATCGGTGAGGGGAAAACTGGAGAGCCACCTGCTAAAGAATGAAACTTGATCACTGTCTTACACCATATACAAAAACAAACTCAAAATGAATTATTGACTAGAATGCAAGTATTGAAACCATAAAACCCATAGAAACAAATATAGGTGGTAAGTTCCTTGAAGTAGGTGTTGGCAATGACTTCTTGAATCTGACAGCAAAAGCAAAAGAAACAAAAGCAAATATAAGTGGAACTATATTACACTAAAAAGCTACTTCACAGCAAGGAAAATATCAACAAAATGAAAAGGCACCAACTTCATGGAAGGAAATATTTGCAAATCATATATCTGATAAGGGCCTAATATCCAAAATATATAAATAACTCATAACTTAATAGCAACAAACAAACAAACAAACAAACAATCTGATTCAAAACTCAGCAGAGGATTTGTGGACATTTTTCCAAAGAAGACATACAGATGTCCAACAGGTACATAAAGAGGTGACTGACATCACTAATCATTAGAGAAACACAGTGAGATGTCATCTCACACCTGTTAGAATGACTGTTATCAAAAAGAGAAGAAATAAGCATTGGAGGGAAAGTGAAGAAAAAGAAACTCTTGTGTGCTGTTGGTGGGAATGTAAACTGATAATGCCACTATACAAAACAATAGAGAGGTTCCTCAAAGGTCTTTGGGACTAGAATGAGCTAATTTGGAATAAGAGAAAAGTGGTTAATTTTAGGAAGTAAAATTGAAATGGAAGAAATATGTTTCATTTTAAAATTGTATGAATGAGGAGGTGGGAAGCACTGAGTGGGTGGGCTGGGATGAGAGTAAAAGACAGAGAACTGTACTCGAACAATGAAAATAAATATTTTTTGAAAAAAATTGTGTGAATGGAATGTAATTATGAGAAACTCAAAGCAAGAACAGTTATTATGATGCTACCTTGTTAAATTACATCCTTGGCTTGTTGGCCTTTTACTGAAGACTTCAAGCCAGCGAAGTTATTACCTCTTGTATTAAATGACAATTACTTAGTTTCATGTAGTGATTAATGCAGCACCTGACTCAACTCCTAAATGACCGCCCTGAATTGAGTTTATGAAGGTAGTGCTAGATTGTGAAGATGAAATAAGTGTGCACATCTCTTAACTTAGTATAAAATGCTCAGGTGGTCTCTATACCTGATTCTGGCAGCACTGGAAGACAAGGTATATAAAAATGAGTTCACTCGAGCAATGCCAGATTCAATCACCTAGCTATTGTGCACTGTCAGTGTAAGAATCAACTGTTGCTTATTATTTCACCATTGAAGAAAAAGAATACCTAAATTAAAAATTAAGAAGAAAAAAGAAAAGCCTTCTCCCAATTGTCTGCTGGGAAATACAGTTTAACATAAATCAACACTTTATTGTAAAATGTATCCCCAGTGATTCTTCCATAGACAAAGTCCTTGAGGAATCAGCCATCTATTTCAAGGAGCAGCAGAGCTTAATGGCTGAGCTGAGCTGCACAACTCTCGGCCTTTTATTTATTCACAAGGAAATCTTGACTTAAATCAGCTAGACTCTACCTTGGCTTCGCTTGCTTATCTAGATTTACACGGGGGTTAGGGAAACAATTTATGCAATTCAGAGGGGCCACCTTGCCTAAGAGTAAATCAAGGTGATTTTCCTAAGGCAAGTTCTACATAAGGGGTCTTGCACTTCTACAAGAAGTAATGTTATTGTCTTCTCGTTGCTTAATGGAAGTATGAGAACATTCCTGTGATCAATTATTATATATCTCCACTGTCATTTTTCTTTGAGTATCAGTATCTGTATTGATCCAAATGATTAAAAAATATCAAGTTGATTCAGGCAGTTTTAGCAAAGTTCTGAAGGTACTCTTGTGTAAGAAGTTGAAAGTCGAGGGTAAATTCCTCTTTATGTTGAATATTTTTTAAAAAAGGAGACAAAACCCACTTTATATAGTTTTTCTTGGTTAGTTGTACTTAAAAAAAAACAGTAAAAGAAGTTGAAGTTCTGTACTTAAACTTTGGGAATTTCAGTCATAAGGACGTACTGTCTGCTCTTGCTCCCCAACTGAAGCCTCAGCTGATCCCACAGTCAGTGAATTTTGGTGTTCTCTGGAATCTTCAAAAATTGTTTAGGTCAAGGCTTGCATTAATCTTTATTTTGTAGTGACACACTGAATGTGCTAAGCAGCCAGTCCAGTTTGACCAGATATTACATGGCAGAGTTAAGGCTATAAGTCAGGGCACCTTCGTGCGGCTTCTTGTTTCCCTCCTCCTCCAGCACCACCTCTAGAGATTGGTAACACACGTTTCATCCTTTCTGTGGGGTCAGATCCTATGGTGGCTCCCTAGCCCTTCCTTACATTTCCTCGTGCCTTGTGTTCACACCCCGTAAAGTCCTCCACCCTTGAGTATAAACAAGACACATCATGTGCTTCTAGTAGATAGAATATGGCAAAGGTGAAGGAATATTGCAGATATGAAATTTAGGTTTTAAATCATTTAATTTGAGTAACTCAAAAGGCAGGTTATCTGAAGGTCTGCTTTAATCAGACAAAAAACATATAAAATAATGTAAAATTATACCCAGCAAAGTGAAGAAACGCTATAGGATAATACTAATTTCATTGTAGCTATAGCTTGCTACTGTACCACATGATGTCTGAAGGGCTTCGAGTAGATACTTTACAACTCTCAAAAAGATATAATATCATTTTATTATCCCCTTTTTTGAAATTGGTAAAATAAAGTACAGATGGGGTTAGGTAACTTCCTATTGCTATGTAGCTCCTGACAGTAGAGTTGGCATTAGTCTCCTGCAGTATGCTTCCAGAAATTCCCACTGAATCACGGAGCTTCATGCCTTTTTGGATTAAGTGTTTGTGTAGTATGTTAAGTGCTGGTGTTCATGTATTATGTATTATGTATTGAGTGCTTCAAAAATAAAGTATTTCCATTGACATACATTGCTGGGAGTTAACGTCAATGTGTATAGTATGAAGAATTTTTCAAGGACTACAAATGAACAGTACTCAAGAGTGTTATTTTTAAGCAGAGGTAGTGTTCAGCTTTTGTTCCTAACAATGGCAGAGTAAGCATACCCACTGGGCACACCTATAATGGGATGTGGGCAAGGTTTTCAAGTAGGACACTTGATGAAAGAGAAAGAGTATCATAGATGAAGGATTGTTTTTCTATGTCTCTCACCAAAAGGACCATTCAAAAGGATCTCTACATCTCTCAAAATATCAACATTTTATTTTCTCTAAAGCGTATGTATTTCTTAGCCGCTATCTTACACATTTCTAAAGACATTTCTATAGGGTGGATGATGTGTTTAACCAACCATTTCCAGCACATCAAAAAGAGGATGATTTTTTTCTCTGAAAATATTATTATTATTCATATGGGAGATGTCCCCTCCCTTTTTATCTCAAGCCTTTTTTAGAAGCACAAAGCTTTTTTAGAAGGAAGAGGTGGTATATCCCATTCTTTTCCTTCTCCAGGTGAGTCAGTATTTAATATCTTTTTTAAAAAATACCCCCAGAAATACAAAGGAAAAGTTTAAAGGTAGGGTTATTATAAAGAAAGTTATTTGGAGTATATATAGTCTCCTAAAAGTTACTGTAGGTGTTAAGAGAGTAGATTCCTTGCCCAATTTCTTGCCTACTTTTCAGCTCATTATTCAATGTTCACCAGATCATGTTCTGATAGTTCTGATGTTAAGCCCTTCTGATTGAAATTAAAAACTTTTTTTCTGCTTATTTTTTATTTTAATTGTTGTTCAAATACAGTTTTCTGCCTTTTAACCTCATCTCAATCCACACCCCCAGCCCTTGCTACCTCCCTCCCACTTCCACCCCCAACTTGTTATTGTCTGTGTGTCCTTTATACTTGTTCCTGAAAACTCTTCCCCATTTCCCCTGTAATTCCCTCCCCTCTTCCCTCTGGTCACTGTCAGCCTGTTCTCAGTTTCAGTGTCTTTGGTTATATTTTGCTTGTTTGTTTTGTTGATTAGGCTCCTGTTAAAGGTGAGATCATACAGTATTTGTCTTTCACCACCTGGCTTATTTCACTCAGCACAATGCTGTCCAGTTCCATCTGTGCTGTTGCAAAGGGTAGGAGCTCCTTCTTTCTTTCTGCTGCATAGAATTCCATTGTGTATATGTACCATAGTTTTTTGATCCATTCATTTACTGATGGGCACCTAGGTGGCTTCCAGCAATTGGCTATTGTAAATTGTGCTGCTATGAACACTGGGGTGCATAGGTTCTTTTGGATTGGTGTTTCAGGGTTCTTAGGATATAATCCTAGCAGTGGAATTGCCAGGTCAAAAGGCAGTTTCATTTTTAGTTTTCTGAGAAAATTCCGTACTGTTTTCCATAGTGGTTGTACCAGTCTGCAATCCCACCAACAGTGCACTAGGGTTCCCTTTTCTCCACAACATCTCCAACACTTATTGTTTGTTGCTTTGTTTATGATGGCCATTCTTACCGGTGTCAAGTGGTATCTCATTGTGGTTTTAATTTGCATTTCTCTGATAGCTAGCAATAGTGAGCATCTTTTCAGGTGTCTCTGGATCCTCTGTATGTCCTCCTTGGAGAAATGCCTGTCCAAGTCCTTTGCCCATTTTTTAATTGGGTTGCTTTTTTTATTAGAGTGGAGTTGTGTGAGTTCTTTATATATTTTGGAGATTAAACCCTTGTCTGAGGTATCATTGGCAAATATGTTTTCCCATATAGTTGGTTCTCTGTTTATTTTAATACTGTTTTCTTTAGCCATGCAGAAGCTTTTTATTTTGATGAGATCCCATTTGTTTATTCTTTCCTTTATGTCCCTTGCTCTAGGGGACATATTAGTGAAAATATTGCTGCGTGAAATATCTGAGATTTTCCTGCCTATGTTTTCCTGTAGGACTTTAATGGTGTCACGACTTATATTCAAATCTTTTATCCACCTTGAATTTATTTTTGTGTATGGTGTAAGTTGGTGCTTGAGTTTCATTTTTTTGCATGTACATGTCCAGCTCTCCCAACACCATTTGTTGAAGAGGCTATTTTTACTCCATTTTATGTTGCTGCTGCCTTTGTCAAATATTAATTGACCATAGAGACTTAGGTTTATTTATGGTCTCTCTATTCTGTTCCATTGGTCTATGTGCCTGTTTTTATGCCAGTACCAGGTTGTTTTAATTATAGAGGCCTTGTAATACAGTTTG
>PVKM010013148.1:0-30660 GCA_004027735.1 Carollia perspicillata
TAATTTGCGACCAAAATCAACCAATTCTGTGAGCATCCTGATTAGCAGTCCTTTGAACTGTGCATCTGTTAGGTCGGCTATTTCTTGCTTGCTTAAAAGTATTGGCTCTGGGACTCTGAGCTTTTCTTGTGTTTGAGTCATTTTTGGTCAGGTGGCGCCAGTTGCGTATGAGGGGCGGAGCCGTAGGTGTTCACCAGGGATATTAACAAGTTTAACGATTCCAAATATTAATGAGACCAGGCTCCAAATACTTAGAGCTGCTTTTAAAACTTAAATTATCCCTCAAAAATAAAAACCTATTATTCACTATATATATATATAAAATCTCCTTTAGCTTACAGTAACTTTTATTGGGGTAAATATGTAAAACATAAAATTTATCATCTTATTTTGAGTGTACAGTTCAGTAGTATTAAGTACGTTCATAATGGTGTACAGCCATCATCACCAGCATCTCCACACCACTTTTCATCTCACAAAACTGAACCTCTTCCCCGTGACACAGTAACAGCCCATTCTCCCCTTTCCTGACAACACCACATTATGCTGTCTCTATGATTACAACATGAAGTAGCTCATGCAAGTGGAATCACACAGAATTAGTTCTGTTGTGACTGGCATATCACTTCCAGCATAATGTTCGCAAGGTTCACCCATATTATACCTGTCAGAATTTCCTGGCTTTTTAAGGCTGAATTGTCTTGCATTTGCTGTAAATGCAATGAATTTCATTGTATTTATCCACCACATTTTGCCTATCCATTTATCCAGCAATGGACACTTAGTTGCTTCCATGTTTTAGCTAATATGAATGCTGCTGCTATGAATATGGGTGTACAAAATATCTTTTCAGAACTTTATTTCATCTTTTGGAGTATATACTCAGAATTGGAATCGCTGGATTATATGGTAACGCTACTGTTAATTTTTGAGAAACTGCCATGTTTCCAGAGCAGTTTTACTGTATTTTATTCCCAGCAACAGTGCACAAGGGTTCGTATGTTTCCACATCCTCAGCGGCACTTGTTATTCCTATTTCTGTGACAGAAACCATCATATAGGTGTGGGGGTGTACCACACTGTAGTTTTAATCTACATTTTCACAATGATCATTGATGTTGAGCATCTTTTTATGTACTTATTTCATTGGTCATTTGTATATCTTCTTTGGAGAAATGTCTATTCAAGCCCTTTGCCCATTTTTGAAATCTGCTGTTTGGTTTTTGTTGTTGAGTTTTAGGAGTTCTCTATATTCTAGATATTAATATTTAATCAGATAATATGATTTGTACATATTTTCTTCCATTCTCTAGATTGGCTTTTTACTCTTTTTTTTTTTTTTGCTCTTGAAAGTGTCTTAGGTTGCACAAAATTTTAAAACTTCATGAAATCCAATTTGCCTATTTTTTCTTTTGTTGCCTGTGCCTTTGGTGTCATACCCAAGAAATCAGTCAAATCCAACATAATGAAGGCTTTGCCCTATGTTTTCAACTAAGAGTTTTATAGCTCAAATTCCTGCATTTAGATCTTTCATTCACTTTGACTTACATTTTGCATATGGTGTTAGGTAAAGGCCCAATGTCATTCTTTTGCATGTGAATATATGCATGACCATATATGTGAGGGCTTTTTCTGGGTTATCTGTTCCACTCCATTTGTCTATATGTCTATCATTATTCTAGTACCACAATGTTTTGATTACTGTAGTTTTGTAGTAAGTTTTGAAGTAAGTATGAGTCCTCCAGCTTTGATGTTATTTTTTAAGATAACTTTTTATTTTTCAATTACAGTTGACATGTTATATTAGTTTCAAGTATAAACATATTAGACATTTATATAACTTATGAGGTGATCTTCCTGATAAATCTAGTACCCATCTGATACCATACATAGTATTGCATTACTGACTATATTCCTTATGCTATATCCTACATTTCCATGAGTATTCTCATGTCAATTTGTACCTTCTAATTCCTTCCCTTTTTTTACTCATCCCCCCAAACCCTCCCACCTGGAAACCATCAGAATGTTCTCTGCATCTATGAGTTTGCCTGTTCTATCTGTTTGTCCATCCTGTCTTTCAGATTCCACATTTGAGAGAAATCACACTGTATTTCTCTTTTTTAAATCTGACTCACTTCACTCACCATAATACCCTCTAAGTCCATCCCTGCCATCACAGATGGCAAGATTTCATTCTTCTTTATGGCTGAATAATATTCCATTGTATATATGCACCACCTCTTCTCCATCCATTCATCCATCTATGGACACCAAAGCTGCCTCCATATCTTAGCTATTGCAAACACTGCAATACATATGGATGAACACATCTCCCCAAACCAGTGTCCTGGGTTTCCTCAGATAAATACCCAGAAGTACAATTGCTAGGTCCTTTTTTGTCTCTTGTTATAGCCTTTGTCTTAAAATCTATTTTGTCTAGCACACATATTGCTAACACAGCTTTTTGTTTCCATTTTCATGAAATATCTTTTTCCATCTTTTTACTTTCAGTGTGTATGTGTCTTTAATCTGAAGTGAGTCTCTTATAGACAGCATATATAAGGGTCTTGTTTTCTTATCCATTCAGCCACCCTATGTCTTTTGATTGTGGCCCTGGCTGGTGTGGCTAGGTGGATTGATTGCTGGCCTGAGAACTGAAGCGGTTCGATTCCCAGTCAGGGTACATGCCTGGGTGGTAGGCCAGGCCCACAGTTGGGGACGTGGGAGAGGCAACTGATCAATGTACCTCTCCTTGTATTGATATCGCTCTTCCTCTCTCCCTCCCTCCCTTCCCCCTCTCTAAAAATAAATAACATCTTTATAAATAAGTAACCAAATCTTTAAAAAACAAAACATAATTTTACTTTCTAATTTGGATGTCTTTATTTCTTTTCCTTGCCTAACTGACCTGGCTAGAATTTCCAGTACTATTTTGAACAGAAGTGGCAAAATGGAGCATCCCTGCCTTGTTCCTGATCTTAGAGGAAAAACTCTCAGTCTTTTACCATTCAGTGTGATATTAGCTGAGTTTTTTTTCATATATGGATTTTATTAGGTTGAGATAGCTGCATCATAATCCTAGTTTGTTTAGTGACTTTTTTTTATTATGAAAGGGTACTGAATTTTGTTAAATATTTGTGCTGCGTCAGTTGAGATGATCATGTGTTTTTTTCTCCTTTACAAAGTTAATGCAGTGTATTGCACTGATCAATTTTCATATGTTGAACTATCCTTGCATTCCAGGAATGGAATAAATCCTATTTGGTTGTGGTGTATAAGCCTTTTAACATGCTGCTGAATTTGGTTTGCTAGTATTTTGTTGAGTATTTTTGCATCAGTGTTTAGAAGTTATATTGATCTTTTAGTTTTCCTGTACTGTCTTCACCTAGCCTTGGTACCTGGGTCATGCTGGCCAGTCTCATAGAATAAGTTAGGAAGTATTCTCTCCTCTTCCACTTTTTGTAATAATTTGAGAACTCCTAGTAGTTCTTCTTTAAATGTTTGGTAGAATTCACCAGTGAAGCTCATAAATTGACTTGCTTTTGCAACTAATTTTAATAACATAATTCTCAACTCACATTCTAATATACTTTCTGAGGTAGGAAGATCTATAGGAATATGTCCTACGTGTTAATGTAATTTCATGTTGCAGCAGCAAAGATACCGAGAACTGTCAGTATGCAGTACCACTATCATTTTAAACCATTTTGTAACTATGGAAACTAGTGTAAGGAATGCTAACTATGAATCCAGACTAACATTTGTTTAAGTAAGTAATATACAATAAGTAGAAATATAAGTTCATAATTCATACTTCATGCCTTTCTTCCTGACTGTGCTAATCTTGAATTAACTCAGTGGTCCCCAACCTTTTCGGCACTAAGGACCAGTTTTGTGACAGAAAATGTCCCCACGGACCAGGGGTCGAGGGGAGGTGGGGTAGGAGACGGGAGGTGGAACTCGGGAAGCAATGCCAGCCGTGTCCATGGACAGGGGCAGGGAGGTTGGGACCCTCTTATTAAGTGATATTCTGGGGTCAACTGAGAGGAAAAGAATTGGATGATACCATAAAAGTGGTTCTTAAAATGATAGCATACTCACGCATATATACTTACTGGGTTTCTAATTCTAATCCATGTGAAATGAGAAGAGGGAATTTTTTTATTTGTTTCAAATTATAAAAGAAAGTTTATTTAGAAAGTCCAGAGGCACTAAGGTGAGGCAGTTGGGCTGTGTAGGCTCAGGAAACAAGTTACAGAAGTAAAAGAAGGGCCCTTGGAGCTTAGAGGGAAAAGCAAAGGTATCACCTGGGGGATAGAAGGGGGGCATGGGAGAGGAGAGGACATGCTACCAAGAGGAGGAGCAAGGGACAGTGTGGGTGGGACACCGGGCGGGGGGCGGTTAACAGTGATCCACAATGGCCCTGGGCACTGCTATTAGGAGTAGTATAAACAACATTAAATGTGTTACTGTAAAACCATTACTGCCAAATAAAACACTACAGTTGCATAAACTTAGGAGGAAAACTATACTTATCAGTAGAATGTTTTGCCACTTCTATTTAATTTCCTAGATGCTTCGGTAAATCCCTATAACTAAAAACCAAGGTATAAAATACTTACTTTTTCATTTTTTTTGAGTTATACTTGACTTGGTAAGCTGCCTGGATTAATTTGTCTGGCCCTCCGTCAAACTGATGTGGGATGACCTTCTGAAAGTGCTAAGAAACAGTAAGAGAAAAACAGAAGAGCTACGTAAGGCCTTTGCTATTAACTATTACTACCTAATTAATAGCAGAATCTAAAGGCATTCAAGAAGTCAGAACGGACTTACCTGCAACATCCCTTCCATGTCCAGTTGCATCAGTTCTGCCTGATTCATCTGAAGAAGTGCTAACCCCACTCGAAACACTATTTCTAAACCCTGAAGAAACAAAGTGTATAAAGCCAAATTTGTCTTACTCTTCCATCAACAAAAACTAATCATTCAAAAGTGTAATAAGGTGAACATTTAGGGATCTAAACTGGAGCTTAGCAAACATTTTCCGTAGAGCTGAACAGTAAATATTTCAGGTTTTGTGGGCCACACGGTCACTGTCACAAATACTCAACTCCGCCGTCATGGCCCAAAAGCAGAGACAACACATCAACAAATGGGCATGGCTTTGTTTCAAGAAAAATTTGTTTACAAAAACAGTGGAAGGACAGATTCGGCATACAAACCAGTACACAAATCACAGTTTGCTGGCTCCACACTAAACTAATTTAGCTAGATAATACAAATTAATCTTTACAAGATGTAAATAATAACAATATTGGGTTTGGTTAAGATGTAATCAATAACGACAATACTGCCAAGTGCTACCTACCTACCACTCACCACCTATCCTTACCTTCCTACCTTCCCATCCAAAATACAGAAGATTAAGGATCACTACTACATGCCAATGACAATTAAATGGACTACCTAGACTGTGTTCCTAGAATAGAAGAAACTTAATTAGATTCATTACTTCTGTCTTTGGATACCAGATGCACTGCAACATATTAACTGCAGGGCAAATCTTCTCTCCCACTGATCCTCACTAAATCAATCAGGAGGTGAGACCGAGGTTCCAGAGTGTAGGCTCCAGATTTTGACTGCATAGATCTGAGTCCTGATTACTATACCAACTTCTGTGTTTGTCCATAGACAAGCTAGGAACGTGATATTTCTCCAAGTTTTGGCTTCAGATGGAGAAATGAGCAGATGGAGAAATGAGCAGTACCTGACAGGATTGCTACAGGTTTAAATGAGATCATCCATGTAAACAGTTTAGCCTGGGATGCATGGATCTCCTTTATTGTTCTCCTCACAGCCCGGCTACAATTAACTCAATGATTCCTTGCTCAGTCTGCCCACTAGCTTACCTCAGACATAAAGATATCAAATATCCTCGTGGCAATTGGTAGTGGAAAAGTCGTAAGAAAGATAGTCAGAAACCAGGATGATGCATACATTGAGGTGTGAAAACTCTGAGACTGAAAATGTATGAAGAGCTCTGGAAGATGTTCCTAAAGAGAAGAAAATAATTAGTCAAAACACAGTAAAGTTGATTATTTTAAACCAGGTCACTGTATGTACACTAGATTAGCCTATACCAACAAAAGATAAGATCAGGCATCACATGGAAAAGTTAAGACAGAGAAAATGATAGGACTGGGACAGTGGTGGCTACCACCTGGGAAGAGAAGAAAGGGAAAAGAATGTGCAGTTAGTTAGGGCTTTGGCTGTATCTATAACATTTGATTTATTAACAAAAAGAAAAAGTAAAGCAAGTAAGTAAAATTTTTATATTTGTCTAACCTAGTTGGTGGGTAGATGCATATCTGATATTTTCTATACACTATAATATTTCAAGCTTTTTTTTTTAAAGGAAAGAAATGTTATTTTGAAATACTTTCAGGGCCTATATACCATTAGTCACCGTATCTTCCTGTCTTTCACCCAAAATACAGATGCTTCAGCAACTCTAACAATTCAAAACATAAATCACACATTAACTGAAAATAAACCAAGAGCATTTAAGGGCTGATAAAAATAAGCTTACTATTTAAAAAAAATAGAACTTAAGGATCATCTCAAGACCTACTTTGTCTTTACAATGCAAGAACATTTTGCATATCCCTTCTTCCCACCACACATAGAAAAGACAGGGAATTTAAAAAATTCCTGTGGGTGAGGCTGCCAAAGAAAAGGAGTCTCATAAAAACGGCTCTCATGCTAGCTCAGTCATTAACCTGTATTCTTAAATTCTGCTTATCTAATTGACATGTAAGTAAGTGAGGGTATTTATACTATTATTTTATTAAATTACTTTATTGTTGTTCAATTACAGTCATCTGCATTTTCTCCCCACCACTCCTCCCCACCTCAGCCAATCCCACCTCCCTCCCTTGCTTCCACCCTCCCCCTTGGTTTTGTCCACTTGTCCTTTATAGTAGTTCCTGAAAACCCTTCTTCTCACTGTCCCCATCCCCTCTCCCCTCTGGCTATTGTTAGATTGTTCTTAATTTCAATGTCTCTGGTTATATTTTGTTTGCTTTTTTTCTTTTGTTGATTAGGTTCCAGTTAAAGGTGAGATCATATAGTATTTGTCCCTCACCGCCTGGCTTATTTTGCTTAGCATAATGCTCTCCAGTTCCATCCATGCTGTCACAAAGGGTAGCAGCTCCTCCCTTCCTCCCTCCCTCCCTTCCATAAAATTCCATTGTGTAAATGTACTGTAGTTTTTTGATTCACTCATTTGCTGATGGACGCTTAGGTTGCCTCCAACACTTGGCTATCGTAAATTGTGCTGCTATGAACATTGGGGTGCATAGATTCTTTTGGATTGGTGTTTCAGGACTCTTAGGGTATAATCCCAGCAGTGGAATTGCTGGGTCAAAAGGCAGTTCCATTTTTAGTTTTCTGAGGAAATTTCCATAGTGTTTCCCACAGTGGCTGCACCAGCCTGCATTCCCACCAACAGTGCACTAGGCTCCCTGTTTTCTGTACCCTCTCCAATACTTGTTTGTTGATTTGTTTATGATGGCCATTCTGACCAGTGTGAGGTGGTATTTATTGTGGTTTTAATTTGCATGTCTCTGATGGGTAGGGATGCTGAGCATCTTTTCATAGGTCTCTGGGCCCTCTGTATGTCCTCCTTGGAGAAGTGTCTGTTCAAGTCTTTTGCCCATTTTTTAATTGGGTTTTTTGTCTTCCTGGAGTAGAGTCATTAGTTCTTTATATATTTTGGAAATCAAACCCTTGTCCAAGGTGATGCTATTATTTTAAAGGACAATACAGTTAACTTATTTTTATATGTAAAATACAAAAATTAAATCCAGAAAGGTAAAATATTTCAAAAGTATTTTTCACTTAATTTTGATTCCTCTTCTCTTCACCCTCACAGTCACTAGACTGAGTCTTAAACTTGCAGTATAAAAGAATGGAAACATTATTTTTTAAAAGAGATTAGCAGCCCTGACTGCTGTGGCCCAGTAGATTGAGTGCCAGCCTGTGCACCGACAGGTCACCGTTCGATTCCCTGTCAGGGCATGTGCGTGGGTTGTGGGCCAGATCCCCAGTTGGGAGTCATGAGAGAGGCAACCATACACTGATGTTTCTGTTCTTCCCTTCCCCCCTCTCTAAAAGTAAATAAACAAAATCTCAAAAAAAGAAAGATTAGCAGTAGTGCCCTGGCTGGTGTGATTCCGTTGGTTGGAGTGTCCTCCTGTAAACCAAAAGGTGGCAGGTTTGATTCCTAGTCAGGGCACGTGCCTAAGTTGTGGATTCGGCTTCCAGTCGGGGTGCTTAAAGAGCCAAACAATTCATATTTCTCTCTCACACCAATGTTTCTCTCCCTCACTTCCCCTCTCTCGAAAATCAAGCACGTCCTCTGGTAAGGATAAAAAAAAATTACTAGCTAGCAAAACCAAAACATAAGATAAAAAGGGGAAGGAAGGGGAAAGAGACAGAAGAGGCAATCTCAAAGGAAATGAATTGACATCATAATGTCACGGGCTCCTGTAAAAGAGCAGAGTCTACATAACAACATTAGGGGATAATAGGGCATAATAAGAAACTCATGCATTTAGGCAATGGGGTTATGATACATTTAGCCTGTGTGCTTAAGGTTTGAATACAAAAACCGCAGTCAAGTTCCAGACTGTGATAATGCAGGTATCTGCAGATAATGCCTAAATGGAAAGTAGGTCTAAATTGTGTGTTAATCAACCAACAAATGATTATGTGATCAAAACGGTAATTTGTTTCAATTGCTGTAATGCTTTTAACATTAAATTTGCTTAGCTGTCACTCAAACCAGGATGCCACAAACGAAGGCAATATGTCTTTTTTAAAAAACACTACACTTTTACCTGTATCATGCATTCAAACTGGTACATACAAAGGCCCAATTCTGCCATACTTGGTTTAAAAAGTTCACGAAGTCTATAATCTTGCATTAATTTAACAAATACGCAGAAAGCTTCTTCCTCTGGCATCTACATTAGGAGGAAAAAAGCAACATAGGTTAATGTTCTGTGATATACAAATAACCAAAGTATATTTAAACTGAGTACCCATCCAACTATAAACACTGTTTTGAGTGGCCACGTGATACAGTGTTAAGAGCAGCAGACTAGAAATCAGGTTTTAATCTCCCATTCTATCACAGCGAATAAAAAATTAAACAAATCTAACAATCTTTGAGACTACTTGTCTTACTTGCCTAATTCATTAATTCAACCAACAAATATTCACTTAGAGCCAGATACTTCTCTCTCTCTGGGGACATATTGTGAACAAAATAAACACAAATCTCTACCTTCAAGAAGTTGGTACTTTCTAGTGGGGGGAGGTAGAGAATACATGAAAAGAAATCAATTAATATATGTCAGGTGGTGATGAATGCTATGAAAATAAAACAAAGCAGGGTAACAGGGAATGCTGAGGAAATGCTATTTATGTGGGTAGGTCAGGGAAAGTCCCTTGATAACATTTGAGCAAAATACTGAAAAAAGTAAGGGAACAACTGAGGAAACCGTTCTGGGAGAATAATACAAAGGCCTTGAAATGGAATCAAGATTGGCATGCTCAAGGAACAGCAAACAGAGGACTACCAAAGTCGGAGCGCCGTTACAAGTGGCAGTCAGTTAGGTTATGCGGGAGTGATAGGGAGCTGAACCACACTGCTCTCTGGAGGCCACTGTAAGGACTTGGATCTTCCCACAAGTGAGACGGGAAGGAAGCCTTTTGAACCTTCTGAGCAGAAGGCATATGGTGTAAGTGTTACAAGAACTTGTAACGTAAGTTTTCAAAGAATCTGTAATTTGTAACAACTTCACACTTAACACGTAACTAACTGGAAAATTATATTAAATAATACAATGAATGTAAAAGCTCTGTAAAGAGCTATACAGGTATTCATAATGCTTAAGTGAATAATATTTATCTAAATTATTAAATCATCATTCTCAAAAAAACTTCTAATACTCATTCACTCACAGTACACCAGTGTGTTTCAAAAGGGAAAACCTTGAAGGATCTCTTCAAGGCGTTCTTCTAGAGAAGAACTGAAGACTGCTTCTAATAACACATTTTCCTGGCCTTGACACGACCATGACAGAAACCAAGGGTAACTCTTGGCAAAACCTGTCCTTCCTTCCTTTCTCCCAACAGGCACAGCCACAATTCTGCCTTGGAAACCATCCTTATTAATCCTGTTAAGCCCCGCAGCCCCGCTGATTTCAGTCAGTCACTGCAAGGAATCCAACATCCCAGAATCTCATCCTATCTACTCCTCCCCTACTCTAACCCCTCTGCCAACCTTTCCAACACCTTTTCCACAGCACTTTCTAGAATTCATAATCTGCTACCAACGAAAATACCCTGACTATACCCTCAATCTCTTTATCGAATGTTCTTTCATCTTCTTCCTCTAACTGAAATCTGGCTTTCCCCTAAGAACAGTTCCACACGAAACCGGGCTCTGCTCTGAGGTGTTTTCTCTCTCACGGCACTGCAAGAAGCCAGGGAACAGAGAGGTGTGTGTCCCTTCTTCAACCTCATTGCCAAGTCCACAGCACTAACTCCCCATTCTCTCTGAAACACACACCAGCAGACATTACCCATTACTCTTCTGTTTGGCAGCATCTACAATCCTCTGGGTCATCCCCACAAACCCACTTATTTTCATGTGGATTAAAATTCCCGGACCTAGCACATCTTTGACCGCCTTGGCTCCAATGATCTTGGCAGGCACTTACTCACTCAGGCTCTACAGCCACACCACCTAAGGTTAAATCCCACTATATGACCTTCAGCAAATTATTTAACCTCTCTGCTGCTAGGTTTCACCAGCTATCAAATGGGCAAAATAACAGCACTTATTCCACAGGGACGCGATGAAGATTACTATAAAGTATTTACAACGATCTGACCTTGCAGTCCTCTCCTTCATTTATACCACACTATCTTAACACTGTTCCCAACTCTCCCCTTGCTCACTTTGCTGTTACATGTACTCGCTCACTTAAATCCACAATTACTTTGTCTGTTTCCTCTCAGTTATCATTTCAACTGCATAACTCCATCTTTGGATAAATTCAACTCTATACTACATTTAGCCAGCAGAACGTGGCTGAGTAAAATAAAAAAATTAACCATGCTGACTGGCCTCACTTTGAATTCAGGAATCCTAATCTCAGTGGATCTTTAATGCTGTCTGGTGTATTTTATTTCCCTAATTCAATCACTCTCATTCAAGACCATTTCAAACTTCCTTCTCTGTCCTCAAGCTTCCATTCATCTCTAAGCTAATGACCTTGTTTGCTATTTCAATTTTTTAACAGAAGCACTTAAAAGACAATTACCCTATTCTCACACCACCACAACTACCATTCTACCTGCACCTGCACCCATTTTTATAGTCTGTAGCAATAACTTCTGGGAGCAGTTCTTCTATTACAAAACAAAGTAGAAGCCAGTCATTTGTATTATAAACCAGTGTCTCTGATATGGGGTTTTGGCACTCAGAAAAGGAATATGTACATTCCTAATACTCACAGAGTTTTGATACTCAGGTAGAACTGCTGGCTACCTGAAGCGAAGCATCAGGAAACACAGTTTGTGATTCCTACCCTGCTTTTATCTGCCCTGAATGTGATCTTGGGAAGTCACTCGACTTTTACTGCCTATCTACTCTGTGCCAAACACCATGCTGGGCTTTTACACACACTATCTCGTACAGCCCTCACAATCTGAAAGTAGACCATATTACCAAGTGAAGGCCAGAGAGAGGTTAAATAAATAATCTAGCCCAAGGTCACAGAACTCAGCGTAGAACTAAGCTGAAAAAACCAGCCTACGTAATTCAAATCAAATTATTTACAAGGTTTCTTTTCTGACCACATTATAATCTGAGACTGAATATAGAGTATGATGGACTTAAACATTTTTTTTAACAACTCTGAAGATATAACACTCTATGACATTTCCTTTCAAAGCTGACTGACTTCTGAAAACATCCCACCCAAACCCACTCCAAAATAAGTCAGTGCCAATGGAAATACATATAATAACCCTGGGGTGACTGAGTACCACATCTTAGAGCCTTTAACCAGCCCTCAGCTACATGACAAACAAAATTCCAGTATAATTTCCAAAGTCGTGGTACAACATCAGATTTCACACCAACACTTTAATCATGTCTTCCTTGGCTGAAAAAAGATTACTTCTCCTTAAATATTGACATTTAAGTTAAAATTTAAAAGTAGATACAGGCTTGAGTAAATATTGTGGTCCAAATGTAAACACCAAAAAGTTGAAGTTTCATTTAGTGGCAGGATATAATCGTATGGTATTTTCAACATTTTTAGTAATCTTTAAAAGTGCAAACTAAATATTCCTAATTAACTTATGCCTAGAGAAAAATGCCCACTAGCAACTTATACTTAATAAAAACAAGGATGCTCTTTAAATTTTCCAATCCAACTTTAATAAAGAACTTAATTGAACATTTAACACTTGTACTAACTTACCTGCATAAGCAACAATCCAACTATAAAAGCACTTCCTTGACAGTAACCAACCTCGCGATCCACTAAAGAATATGCCTAAAAAGTAAAAAATATTTTTCAAAATGCTTTAACATCATATATTATTCTTTCCTTCTCTAAAAACCTAAAGATAGTGAAACAACTAAATTAAAGACCATGTACATTTTAGAAAAGTTCTTGGTTATTGTAGATGTTATCCTATAAATATTTAAAAAGCAAAAGATTACATAAAATTTTCTTTTGACAATTTCCCAATTAGAAACTAACAGCTCTTAAGGACAAAAAAAAAAAAAGAAAGAAATTTGTACTCAGGAAAGTAAGAGAGCTTAAAAGTCATTTAAAATATATATCTGATAAAAGTAAAACCAGGGTAGGTTAATATAAAGAAAGCACTGGGAAAATTGAAATTATTTAACAAGAAATCAATTATTTCACAGAGTTAGCTAGAAGGGAAAGAAACTATGGAAAGGGAAAGGCAATATTGAAGGAAAAATTACAGTGATACACACCTTCAAGCGCTAAGAGTTCTTAACAATACTCACCATAGAAAGTAGAAAAATCTGCTCCCAGATTGTGAAACTCATGGAAAGTAAAGTATTCATTTTCACAGAGGATCGTTCAATGTATAGTGATTACTAGGTTATTTGATTTTAGCCAACCAATACTAAGCAATGTAATAAATCTTCTAAGTTTTATAAACTAGACAGTAATATAGCATCCAAATTAAAGCAAAAATTATGCTAAAGGCAAATTTACTGCCAAAGCAACTGATTATTGAGGTGAGACTTCATGCTTCATTGTGGAAACTGTGTAATTTCAACCTTCTGAGAATTCATTTAAAAAGTAAATAAATAAAACTTACCTTCATTACATTAAATAAAACCTCCTGTCCAAGGCTATCTTTTTCCTTAAAAAAATTGTGTTCAGGGTAAGTTCTAGCAATGTCCCTTCGGATCAATTTTTCACAAGGCGAAGTCATTTTCAGGAGTTCTGAATACTGATCCTTAATTGGCATGCTTTGTGCACTGCATAGAAGTTGCCAAACTATTGCTCTAAAATGGTGGGGTATCCCTTTACGAACAAGTTCCTAAAAATAAAAGTAAAATTTTAAAAGTGAATTAAGCTTCCTACCTTGAAAGCCAAAGAAGACTAATTCGGGGCTGGAGTAGAGTGGAAGACTTTATCAAAATTACAATTCACAATGTTACTTATCTAAACTAGGGAACCTTTTAAGCAAGGCTAAGATTTGGCCCTTGATGTATCCAGTTCTGGTGGGGGAGGAGGCGGACAAGTGCCTACAATGTTATGGATAAATTCTTGAAAGCTCACTCAAAATCTGACCTCTCAAGGCACTAAGGATTCGATAATCTGCAGAGCTGTCAAGGGTAGTAGTCATCATCTTACAAGGGGCCGTTATCAGGCAAAAGAAAAAAGTGAAATACTGATAATTCAAAGATGTAGGATGTCACAACTTCATTTCTGAATCAATAAGATGATAGAATTTCATTTCTAAAATAACTTTTACCTATATATTTCTACAATTAGGAGACCTCTATGACAACTGATATCTACAAATCAAAACTACTCTGGACATAAATAAATGAAAACATATAAAGGATGCTTCTTTATTATAGTAGCTGGAAAGTACTTGAATCTGATTTTTTAATCCTCTATCGATTTATGCCTGATTCCTTTTGGGATATAAGGAAAAACTTCAACAAAGAATATGGATACCTTAACTTGCTTTTCCTTCTTTTTGCGTACATCTTCCCATTCATTAACAATTCTTCCCCAGAGTATCCAAGAATCTTCTTCCAGGTGGCTGAGGTTGCTGGAGGCTGATGAACTTGATACAAGAGAGGATCCACTGTTTCTTCTTGACCCATTCACAGATTTTAAGGACTTACTATCCGTCTCTAACAATCTAAAACATAATTAAAAATTGGTCAAGATCTAATCTCACAGTAATACTAAATGAAGTAATGACAATACTTAGAGCTTCACTACAACAATGTAGTCAGTTTTAAAATACGCATAATTCAATAATATTTGCTGGCATCTATAAAATTACTGATGTATTTTTCATGTAACCATAGTAATCTCAAAATCTGAAATAGCAAATTATATTAAATATTTTAGTCCCATTAGTCCCATCATAATTTCCCTTCATCTCCACTGAAAACTCAAATTGGGAGAATCTGATGAGGAAAGTGGCTGGGAGGGTTTCAGGAAAAAAGCAACTGCACTTGGAAGAGCTATAACAAATTCTACTGAAGAACTGATCCTATTATGTTTACAATGTGTCCAGGGCTTAGAAAGTAAGGAAAAGCTACACAAATTAACCAAATCCCTTCTCTTTTTATATTTTGCTTCACCCATGCATAATTAATCTGCCTAAAACAAAAAGTGTTTTGTTTGGCCTATGCAGTGTTTATATAAAAAACTGATCAATACTAATACTAAAATTGGAAGTTTTCATTTATTTCTTTATACACATATACATTTGTATTTACTTATAATTCTAGATTCTCTTGAAAAAAAAAAAAGATAGGGCAAAACTGGGCCCATATTCATGCACAGAAACAACAGGGTGTAGTGAGCAGGAGCTTTACTCCACTCAGTCTCCCCAAAACTCACTCCCATCTAACAGCTATAATCTATCAGTGGGCTCGCACTGTCAAACTGGGACCTCTCCTGCTGGCCTTTGATTCTGCAGCCCTGTTTTAGGTCTCTCCCTCATCTGTAGAAAGATGGCGTAAGATACTTTTAGAGACCCATTCCACGACTCATCACAACATCAAATCCATTATTTCTTTCACATACACACAGGCTATGAATAAAGACTGGAATATAGGGCTCTGTCATTATACAGATGTGAACTGTATAATGTATAATGTGAACTGTATGTCATTCAAAACAAGGGCCCTAAAGCATCTATCTGTGTCTTGATCGTGGCTGCTACTCACCTCCAATAAGTCCTTCAGAAAGTGATATGCTTAGGGTACAAGAAACTCTATACTAATTTATGGCATATTAAAAACTAAAACAGAAGAAAAAAGCATTTGGGTTAAACACCATTTAGCAGATAAGACAGATTTATATCTTACTCATCTTTATAGCCCTAAAAGCACTTAGCTCAGTATAAAGTACATAAAATATTGACCAAATTGAAATAAAATGAAAACCCTCCATATTAAAAAAAACTCACCAAATTCAAGAAATGTCATAGTCAATAACAATATAAATTAACTACCATCCTTATACCTGAGATACTTTAATACATTTTCACAGAAACAATCATTTAAATATAAGTAATTTTATATGTGATCCTAACCCTAAGAATTCAAAATGCAATAGAGAAATAAACTTTCTAAAGTAACCTGAACCTAAGGTCTTCATTTCACTTAATGATTTAATGAATGCTTGCTGTATGTCAAATAATTAAACTGTATCAATACCATCAATAGAGAGACATTCAGTTTAAAAGAATATAATGATATGTCCTAAACTAAACTTAAGTTTGAGATACAATGGGCATAAAAACAGAAGGCTTTCAGGGAGTCAGAAAGGTCTCAGATTACCAAAGTACAACTTTCAAGATAAACAAGAAATGCCAAGCGAAATTCACTGGTGGGTTAAAGAAAAGGTTAAACAATTCACCTTCAGAGGCAACTGAAATAACATATAAACATATACAAACTGTGAGAAATATTTATAAATGAAGTATTCCAAGACATCACATTATTTAAAGATATTCCCCCCAGCTTTAACTTACATGACATACAAAAATGATTCAAAATGGATAATAGGACTGTATGTAAAAATGAAAACTATAAAAGTCCTTGAAAAAAGCAAGAAAAAGTCTTCATACTTTGAGCAGACAAAATTTGTTAATAGGAGAAAAGGAAAGAAATACTAACCAAAAAAGAAAAAAATGTTTAAAAAATAAACTGGACTTTAGCCCTGACTAAGTAGCTCAGCTGGTTGGAGCACCCTCACGTACACCAAAAGGTTCTGGGCTTGATTCCCAGTCAGGGCACATAGCTGGGTGGTGGGTTCAATCCCTTGTCAGGGCATGTACAGGAGGCAACTGATTGATATTTCTTTCTCAAATCAATGTTTCTCTTTCTCCCCCTTCCTCTCTCTCTCTAAAATCAATAAACATATCCTTGGGTGAGAATTAAAGGAAAAAAATAAATATATAATAAACTGGACTGCAAACTTAAAATGTTCCATCCTTCAAAAAATACTATTAAGAAAACAAAAAGGTTAAGCCATAGACTGAAAATAATATATTTTATTATATATGTCATATATATTATATATATATATGAGACAAGATTGGTACCCAGAATATATGAAGAACTCTTTTTTTTAATACTTTACTTATTTATTTTTACAGAGAGGGTAAGGGAGGGAGAAAGAAAGGGAGAGAAACATCGATGTGTGAGAGAAATATTGAGCGGCCACCTCTCGTAGGCATGTAAACCAGGGACCAAACCCTTAAGTCTCACAATACATAAGACTTGTATCTAGAATGTATAAAGAATTCTTACAACTCAATAATAAAAAGACAACCCAATTTAAAAATGGGTAAAGAATCAGAACAGATATTTCTCAAAAGAAGATATATAAGTGGCAATAAGCACATAAAAGATGCTCAGCCGTGGCTGGTGTGGCTCAGTGGATTGAGCACCTGCTGCAAACCAAACAGTTGCTGGTTCGATTCCCAGTCAGAGCACATGCCTGGATTGCAGGCCAGATCCCCAGTAGTGGGTGCATGAGGCAACCACACACTGATGCTTCTCTAGCTCATTTTCTCCCTCCCTTCTCCGCTCTAAAATAAATAAATAGATAAATAAATAAATAAATTTTAAAAAGAATACACATTCTATAAACTCTATGTAGCTTATAGAATATGTAGTTAGAATCATATATTTTTATTCCTTATTGCTAAAAGCTATAATGAAACAACTCAGGAAGATTCCTAAAGAGATTGTCACCTAGTTTCAAGATAATTAAAATATTCTGACATGGTAGTGGAGGGTGCACACTGCCTGAAAAAATCAACAGTTTCCAAAAATTTGAGCCTGGCAACTGGGAAAATGGTAATGCAGCATTAGTCATAGGTCTACGGGCTATTAAGAAGTCTATTCAAGACTTACTTATTTTCCTCTTCCCAGAGCACATACATTCACTGACTTCAATGAATTTATTACAATAAATTTACCTTCCTGCCCCATTATAATTTCCTTATGACTAATACAAAAATTTATCCAATTAAAGGAAAAAATACTGACCCTGCAGGAATACTGTATGATATAATCAAAGGCATACCCCAAAGTTTATGTGGCCTCCTGGCCATTTCTTATCTGCCACTATTACAAATAATTCACAAACCCAGATTTATTCACCCTCTCAGAATACTGCCAGACTAAGATATCAGAGGCTGGTCTACTAACTGGGGAATACATAATCCTCAGTCTCTTAACCAAGCAACTCCAAGTTTCTGTTAAAGTAGTTTCAGCTATAAGGGTAACATTCAAAATGGGTACAGCCCCACATTATCTGAGATGGGAGTGCTGAAGTCAATTATGCGATGAACTTCAAATAGTATCAAGGATAAAGTGTAGGACTGGTTGCTTCCAGAAGCTTAGAAGACTTGTCAGAGAAGGCATTTCCAGTTCCCTGATGGCTAAGACTAAAGACTAAACTGATAACAAGGGAATATGCCACCAGACACAGTAGTTTAGGTCTCAGACAGATTCCCTGTACCATATCTTTGCTGCTGGGAATTGAACCTTCTCCTCACCAAGAGGATGCCCTACGTAAGGAAAATGGCAGAGTGCGCACTTCATGATGGGCATAACAAGGAAAAAAAGAGTAGCTTTGGCAACACGTATTTGACAAACATTGAAGAAAAAGCCTCTCTACAATACCACGACTGAAAAACACAAAGAAGAGGGGGGGAAAGAATGAGTTCTCTTTTAGGTATTTGGAGCTTGAAGTGCTTACAACCATGTAGATAAGAAGCACAGGAGATGAAAAGATGAGTCTGAAGCTCAGAAGAGAGGTGAAACCTACAAATAAAAATTTGGCAATTATTTATGAAGACTTGATAGTAAACTTTCTAAATACCCTACTGTACTCAGCATAATGCTTTCCTATGAATACCAGAACTAAGAGAGAAGGATAAACAGTAACAGATTAACATCCCATTTGGTAATGTATAAACTGCTAAGATAATTTATAAAGAGCTAAGAAAGGATCTAAGAAAGCTAAGGAGGAAAACTACCATATGAGAAAAACACTTGGAAACCTAAGTACTACCACTTACTGCAGAGCCAGCAACTTTTCAAACATGGGGTTCGAACACCCTTTGTAATATTACACCAAAGACACAGGATATGAATGTGCTGGGGAAAAGACAGCAACTTGCTAGCTCAGAGAAAGGCAAATCAGCGGCAACAAAACACATGTCTGACTCAGAAAGGAGTCACAGTCTTTTACATCACCATCATCAGCATAAAGTCATGTCTCAGGGCAACAGAAACAAAGAAAGGAGAATTAAGAAAAAGCACAAGGAACTAGCACTGGAAAAAAATTCAGCGACAACTGAGAAGAGAGGTACACCTAAGTGACAGGGATCTCTCAGTTCTTAAAGCACGACCGTTTTTCTTTAGTTTTGTTTCTTTAAGATGAGATCTTGGAGAAGGTGAAAAAATGTGTTTTACAGCCCCTCTTCCAAATATTCTGATCAGAAACTGATGATTTGGAGATAACTTTATACAGACATTACAGACAGATGATTCCAGGCAGACTTAACTTCTTATACTTATTAATTTTAAGAAAGATGATCTGAAGCTAAGATAGTTGCAACAAAAAGAGTAGCAAAATAAATTATTTTAGTTAGTTTTGTCATCATATTCCTCAGGAAATCAGACAATTAGTGAAAATTTTAAACAATCCTCAAAGTAAAGAAAAATAAAGTGTTCGAATGAAGATCTAAAGGCATCTCCTATGATTAAAATTTCATGAGTTTTTAACACAGAGACTTGAAAATACATGTTTTTTACTTCCTTATGTTCATAGCTACATAATAGAGTGTATCCTCAGGAAAACTGTGGTGGTAAAATTATAAATGTTAAGATTAAAGATTACCTAGATCAGTATTGTCTAACAGAACCACAGTGCAAACCTCTTACATAATTTTAAATGTTCTAGTAGCTGTATTTAAATTAAAAAGAAACAGGTACAATTAATTTTAATATTTTATCAAATATAGCCAAAATATCATTTTAACATGTAATGAAAACTTTTTAATTAATGAGATAGTCTTTAAGTCAACGCTTCAAAATCTGTTGTATTATTTTACTCTTAGAACACATCCCAGTTAAGATCAGTCAGATTTCAGGTGCTCATCTGCCACATGTGGCTAGTGGCCTACCATGATGAATAATACAAGGATACATAAATTAAAGGTTCAAACATTCCTGTTAACCTTAACAAAAAATAAAAAGTACAAAGATACATAAATTAAAGTTTCAAACATTCCTGTTCATCATATCAAAAAATAAAATATTTACTTTCATTTAAAAGACCCTTTCCATTTCCTCATCCTCATGTCTCAGCCCCCAAATCTGCTAAAAGGCAAAATCTGACTAAAATAACAGAAGGTAAAAGGAAACAAACATAGTTGCAACACTAAACTTTTAAAACACACAATTCATGGCTCACTCAAAATTTAAATCAGCAACATTCATGTCCTTAGTTAAAATGCACTGCTATTCCACTTGAACCATACCTTCTTAAATTCATCTCTGCCAAAGCTGAAAACACATTGTTTTTGTATTTTGAAAAAGAAACGTGCAAAAAATTAACTCCCATTTCAACTTCATGGCTATGAATTATTAACCTTCATCAAACAGAACTTTGACATTGTATTGAACCATATAACCACATATTTCTGGACTGCCACATGCACTTACTTTTCAAAAGTGACAACTGCAGTAAAATTATAGGAAGAGAAAGGTATTTTTATAGAATTTGATATTTTCATTTTTTTCAAATTTTAATTTTCTAAAATACTGACTTTTTTTTACATTCTGAATTAAAGAGAGTTAAGTAAAACAACAAGAGACTTATTTATATTTGGGGAGGAAAAAGAAAAAAACTAAAAAAAACTCCACTGCTACAAGTAGTAGTTGTGTCTCAAAGTTTGAGTCCAACTGATGACATATGCTGGCAAGCAAGATCTCAAATGCTCCCTATCATTTTATTTTTTTACTGGAGTCAGAGAGATGTTTTTTCCACTAGGATTGTTCTCCTAAGGCAAAAAAAAAGAAAAAAGAAAAGAAAAGGCAATACATTCACCCATTCTCTACACAAAAATCCTCCCCATAGCTTCTGCGTTTCAATGATTGAAGGTGGAGAGAGGGGGGAAGAGGAGGTGGGCAAAGAGGAGGATGGCGGGAAAACAGAGACACACTTTCTTTTTTAATTTTTTTATTGTTATTCTATTATAGTTGTCCCAACTTTTCCCCTTTGCCCTCCTCCACCCACCCCACCCCCAAAGTCAGTCCCCACACTGTTATCCATCACGTCCAAAGGTCATACATGTTGACCAGTCCCTTCCCCTTCTGACCAGTCCCTTCCCCTTCTTTCCACCATCATCCTTTCCCCCTTCCCCTGTGGTCACTGTCAGTCTGTTCCTTGTTTCCGTGCCTCTGGCTCTATTTTGCTCGTTAAGTTTATTTTGTTCATTAGATTCCTTTTATAGGTGAGATCATATGGTATTTGTCTTTCACTGCCCGGTTTATTTTACTTAGCATAATGCTCTCCAGTTCTATCCATGTTGTCTCAAAAGTAGGAGTTCCTTCTGTTCTTTCTGCTGCATAGAATTCCATTATAAAAATGTACCACAGTTTTTTGATCCACTCATTTACTGATGGGCAGTTAGGCTGTTTCCAGCACTTGGCTATTGTAAATAGTGCTGCTATGAATATAGGGGTGCATAAGTTGTTATGAATTGGTGACTTGGGATTCTTAGGGTATATTCCCAGCAGTGGAGTCGCTGGGTCAAAAGACAGATCCATTTTTAGTTTTCTGAGGAAATTCCATACTGTTTTCCACAGTGGCCATACCAGTCTGAATTCCCACCAATAGGGCACTAGAATTCCCTTTTCTCCACATCTTTGCCAGCATATGTTGTTTGTTGATTTTCTGATGATAGCCATTCTGACTGGTGTGAAGTGATATCTCATTGTGGTTTTAATTTGCATTTCTCTGGTGATTAGTGACATCGAGCATCTTTTCATATGTCTATGGGCCATCTATAAGTCCTCTTTGGAGAAGTCTCTATTCAGTTCCTTTGCCCATTTTTAAATTGGATTGTTTGGGTTTTTTGGTATTGAGTTTTGTAAGTTCTTCATAAATTTTGGATATTAACCCCTTACTTATCATATGTATCACTGGCAGACATGTTTGATATGTTCTCCCACTCAGTGGGCTGTCTCTTCATTTTTGTTGATGGTTTCCTTGGCTGTGTAAAAACTCTTTAGTTTCCTGTAGTCCCATTTGTTCATTTTTTCTTTGTTTACCATGCCTAAGAAGATGTATCAGAAAAAACCCTGGTATAAGAAATGTCTGAGATTTTACTGGCTGTGTTTTCTTCCAGTATTTTTATGAGTCTTACATTTAAGTCTTTAATCCATTTTGAACTTATTCTTGTGTATGGTGTAAGAAGGTGGTCTAATTTCATATTTCTGCATGTGTTCAATTTTCCTGAAACCATTTATGAAATAGACTGTCTTTACACCATTATATGTTCTTGCCTCCTTTGTCAAATATTAGTTGACCATAAGGCATGGGTTTATTTTTGGCTCTTAATTCTGTCCGATTGATTTATGTATGTTTTTATGCCAGTACCATGCTGTTTTTATTACTATGGCTTTGTAGTATAGTTTGATACCAGGTAGTATGATTCCTCCAACTTTGTTGTTTCTTAAGATGGCTGTGGCTATTCTGGGTCTTTTGTGGTTTCACATACTTTTTTGAAATATCTGTTCTAGTTCTGTGAAATACGCCATTGGTACTTTGATAGGAATTGCATCGAAGCTACACATTTCTTTGACATGATAAAGAGTTCCAAAAAGCATTATAAGGATGTTCAAGGACTTAGTAAGAACTACAACAGCATGGAAAAAGGCACAGAAACCATAAAACAGAACCAGTTAGAAATTAAGAATAAAATATCTAAAATGAAGAACACACTAGAAGGAATAATAGAAGGTTGGATGAAGCAGAGGATCAAATCAATGACTGGAAGACAACGTAACATAAAACACCTAATCAGAGCTGAAAAAAGAAAAAAGAACTTTAAAAAATGAGGGTAGTTTAAGGGAACTTTGGGACAACATGAAACATAGAAACATCCACATCATCAGGTTACCTGAAGGAGAACAGAGAGAGCAAGAGATCAAGAACCTATTTGAAGACAAAGTGGCCAAAACCTTCCCTAACCTGGTGAGGGAAAAAGACACACAAGCACAGAAAGTGCAGAGTCCCAAACAAATTAACCCTAAAAAGCCCACACCAAGACACATGATAATAAAAAGGCAAAAGGTAAAAACAAAGATAGAATCTTAAAAGTAGCAAGATAAAGACAGTTACCTAAAAGGGAGTTCCCATAAGACTGTCAGCTGATTTCTCAACAGAAACATTTCAGGCAAGAAGGGGCTGGCATGAGATATTCTAAGTGATGAAAAGCAAGGGCGTACAACCAAGACTACTTGACCCAGCAATTCTAAGGAAAAGGTACTCAATGGACATGGACAACAGCATGGTGATTGTTGGGAGGTATAAATTGTAATGGAAAAATTCAATGAAAAAATACAACAAAACACAATAAAAAAACTTTGAAGGAGAAATAGAGATTTCCAGATAAGAATAAGCTACAGGAGTTTGTTACCACCAAACTATGTTAAACGGTCTTCTGGAAGAAAGAGGAGAAGGAGGAGAGGAAGGGGAAGAAGTGGAGGGGGAGAAGGAAGAGAGGAGCCTAGGTAAAAGAATAAAATGGCAATAACTTTATACCTACCGATAATTACTGTAAATGTAAATGGTGTAAATGCTGCAATCAAAAGACAAAGTGTAACTGAATGGATTAAAAAGCAAGACCCATATACTTTGTATGTGCTGTCTACAAGAAACCCATTTCAGAATGAAAGATACACACAAACTAAAAGTAAAGACATGGAAAAAGACATTTCACACAAATGGAAATGAAAAAAAAAAAGCTGAGGTAGCAATACTTATCTCTGACCAAGTAGACTTTAAAACAAAACTTTGCAGTGGGCATATGTTTTATTGAGTTGTACACTTGAAACATGTATGGTTTTGTGAACCAATGTCACCTCAATAAATTCAACTTAAAAATTTTTTAAATAAAAATAAAGGCTATAATAAGAGACAAAAAAGGCCACTACATAATGATAATGGGAGCAATCTAATATGAAGATACAACTTTTATGCGCCTAACACAGGAGCACCTAAGTAAGTTAAGCAAATCTTGATGAACATAAAGGGAGACACTGACAGTAATACAGTTATAGTAGGGGATTTTAACATCCCACTGATATCACTAGATATATATTTCACAAAGAAAATCAACAAGGAAATAGTAGCCTGAAATGACACACTAGATCAAATGGATTTAATTGGTATCTTCAGAGCATTTCAGCCCAAAGCAGCAGAAGATGCATTCTTTTCAAGTGCATATGGAACATTTTATAGGACAGACCACATGTTAAAACACAAAATAAGTCTCAATAAATTTAAGAAGCTTGATCATATCAAGCATCTTCTCTCACTGAATCTAGAAATCAATCACAGGAAAAAAACCTGAAAAACATACAAAGACATGGAGGCTAAAACAATCACAGGAAAAAAACTGAAAAACACACAAAGACATGGAGGCTAAAAGAAATGTTACTAAACAATGAATGGGTTAACAATGTGATCAAGGAAGAAATCAAAAGATAGCTTGAAATAGATGAAAATGGCAGCACAGTAACTCAAAACCTACGGGACAGAGCAAAACCAGTCCTAAGAGGGAAATTCATAGCATTATAGGACTACCCCAAGAAATAAGAAATATCTCAAATAAACAATCTAACTTTACACTTTAGAAAACTAGAAAAAAAACAAAGTCCAAAGTGATTAGAAGAAAGGAAATAATAAAGATCAGAACAGAAAAAAACAAAATAGAGTCTAAAAAAAAAAACCCAGTACCTCAGATCAATCAAACCAAGGGCTGGTTCTTTGAAAAGATAAACAAGACTGACATCCTTTAACCAGACTCATCAAGAAAAAGAGAGGAACCAAATAAATAAAATCAGAAGTCAAAGAGAAGAAGTAACAACTGACACCAAAGAAATACAAAGAATTTTAAGAAAATATTATTAGCAACTATATGCCAACAACTAGATAATATAGAGGAAATGGATAAATTCCTAGAAATGTGCAATATTCCAAAACTGGTTCAGGAAGAATCAGAGAATCTGAATAGACTGATTACAACTAGTGAAATTGAAGCAGTAATCAAAAAACTCCCAACAAACAAAAGCCCTGGACCAGATGGCTTCACAGGAGAATTTTACCAAACATTCAAAGAAGAACTAATACCTATCCTTCTGAAACTATTCCAAACAATTCAAGAGAAGGGAAGACTCCCAAGCTCTTTTTACATGGCCAGCATTATCCTAATTCCAAAACCAGATAAAGACACTACAGGGAAAGAAAATTATAAGCCAATACCCCTGATGAACACAGAAGCTAAAATCCTCAACAAAATATTAGCAAACGAGATCCAGCAAAACCAATGGATGTTTCTCTCTCACATCAATCTTTCTCTCTCAAATCAATAAACATATCCTCAAGTGAGGCTGAAAACATATATATATATATATATATTTTTTTTTTTTAATTTAACTAAAGATGTAAAAGACCTGTATGGGAAATTGTAAGACACTGATGAAGGAAATTGAAGGAGATACAAATAAGGGGAAGCAAATATGTGTTCGTGGACTGGAAGAATTCACATCATTAAAACATCCATACTACCCACAGCAATTGGTACACAAATGTTTATGGCATTTCATAACAAGAGATGAGTAGGCAAACTGTGATATACCCATACAATGGAATACTACTAAACAATAAAAAGCTACAACATGGATGAATCTCAAAATAATTTTGTTGAATGAAAAAAATCCACTGAAGAACAGTATATACTATAGGATTCCATTTCTATAAAACTCTAGGAAATGCAAACTAATCTAGTGATTGAAAATAGGTCAATGGCTTCCTGAGGATGGGAAGGGGGATAATAGATATATTAATTTTCTTTATTTTGGGGGTGGGATATATTAATTTTCTTGGTTCTGGTGATAATTTCATGGAGTATATGTAAGTAAAACTATCAAAATATATACCCAAACTATATGTATTTTTATTATGTCAATTACATATCAAAAAAGCTGTTAGAAATTGTCTCTTATTAGCCTTGAAGTGAATGGTGGTATATACCTTGACTGAACACAAAAGGATGCTCTTCCAATAATTCTTTTAGTGATGCCCTAAAGAGCTTTTGATAATACACAGTAAAAATATGCAGACTCCAGAGCACACATTCCCAACAGAGTAAGCAACTATTTCATAACCATCAACAGAAAAGGATATTTTGCCTTCTATGAATAAATTTATGAAGAGATTTCCCATTCTAACACAAATATGACATCCACCCAGGTTAAATTATTTTACCATTTAACCAAAGGGGATTACTTAAGAGAGTTTAAAACAAAAATGGTGGTTTCATTTGCCTTTAATATTTTTTCTAAAATTCATAAGAATTTGTAGGGGCCCAGCGGCCATAAGGGGTTAAGGAGAGGGTTTCTCACCGCGAGAGTGGTGTGGAAACCTGGTTTCTAACCTCAAGGCCGTTCTGGGCCCAGGCTACCTCCCAACTGCTAATTATCTGGTTGTTCCCATGTGCAGGGGGAGGGCATGGGCCTTCTCCACAGGTGCGAGAAAAGTATGCACTAATGAGAACTTTGTTCTGTGGGAACTTGTAAGTTTTATCTCAAGGATACCTTTGCAGCTTCTGAGGCACGGTGCTTAAAAGCTTTGCGCTCTTTCAATAAACTCGCCATGACCATCGGAGTCTTGGTCCTCTCTGTTACCCATCCTCCAACCCTCACTTGCGAGGCCCCCCTGCCGCAGCGGGCTGCGACAAGAATTTAGGGAATATTCTATATTAAGACAGTAAATATCTAAAGCTATCTGACCCGGAAGAAAATTTTAGTCTGACTTTAGTTTTAAGACTAACTCTTCAAAAAAAGATGTGCATAATGTTACGTAATTTTGATAAACAATGAGCCAAAAACCAGAAAATAAAATTCTAAATATGTGTATATTTAAAATTTTGATTATGGTATACATATGTATGTGAATGGATGTGGTTGTATGATAACTGAAGAGAGAAAAGCCAAGCAGCTTCACTCACCTATTTTGTTCCTCCAGTTTGGCCAGGAGTTCTAAGTCATCTGGACTCAACTGTGACGGGGAGGAGGGTGAGAGGGCCGGCGTTGACAGCGTGGTGGACGAGGATGTAGTGTGTAATGAAGCAGATGGACTGGCCACCTGACTTGCCATCTGACTGACAGTGTATGATACTGTGTTCTTCACCCATGAGAGAGTAGAACTCAGCTTTTCTGCAACCTTGTCTGTCGCCACCTAAGGATAAAAATAAGAGTTACATGTATTTTAATTGATTCGTATTTAGTTCTTGGTATTCATTACCAAGAACTTGATAATCCTGTTAACTTTCACCTGATAATCACTATCAAGTTACTCTCTTCGAGGTGATAAAAGTAAAACCTGTTTTAGCAATAATTATCCTAAATAACATCCAGCCTTTGGAATGTTTCAGTTCCACAGCATGAACAAACTAAAAGTGTTTTCCAAAATACAGATTAAAATCCATCAGGAAGTGATAAAACCAATTTCACAGGTAACACTAGCATTTTTAAAAAATAGAACAGAACATGTTAATATAAAGATACATTATCTTATCAAAATTTTGTTTCAGTTACAAGCATTAAAAACACAGTTTTTAATACTGTGCACAATATTAAACAGTACCACAGTTCTGGTACCTCAGTGCACATCGTTACTTTGTTCTGGAACCTGGGACAAGTGCAGAAACCAGTGAGTACCGAAAGGTCGCAGGTTGGGGAACATGCCTGGGTTGCGGGCCAGGTCCCCAGGTGGGGGCATTCAAGAGGCAACAGATCAATGTTTCTCTCCACATCAATGTTTCTCTCCCTCTTTCTCCTTCCCTTTCCCTCTCTCTAAAAAATTAATAGAATATTTTTAAAAACCTCACTAATACATACACACAAATAAAGATCCTACCCATACTATCTTGGCAGATACTACTATCCTCTTGGGTTGCTCTAGGCTCCCTCACCACGATACACACAGAACTCTTTCTTTCTATCCCTCTTTTCCCACTTCCACCATGTCAGCGCAGCAGGACAACTCAATGCAGGGAAGGGTAGTATGGAAAAGAGATTCTAAGGTCGTAGCTATGCAATTCAACGTGAAGCCGGAACTGCAAAGACGAAGATTTAATTACAAGTGCTGAATAGGAGCAAGAGTTTAATTAACCTAGGGATAACTTTATTTCTTTTCCTTTTCAAGAACTTCCCCCTTTTAGAACTTACTTCTCTTGGGAATGGTATTATACAGATCAGAGGGTGCTTACTACTGAGGGAAGAGTCCCCAGTAAAGACAAGATAAGTATGAGGCCCAAGGAAAAGAACCTTGGGGCAGATCATTCAGACTTCCTGGTAAAAGAAGTCCTGATCAGGGCAAAAGACCAGAGAGGAACCATGGAATAATTTAGCCAGAGCTACCGTCATGCCAGGAAAGGGTCGGAGCCATGGTGGACAATAAGATAGCCTACTGTGATTTGTTACCCTACTGACTTTTTCTACACAGTCACAACTACAAATTCAGTTGTGAAGATGGCACTGATTTGTACCTCAAGCATACAGTGTATTTTAAGACAGAAGACTTATGTAAAATTTATAGAAAAATGTTACTTTTTACTAATATCATTAACTTCAAAAATACATATAACTTTCAAGAATTAGTGCTTTCAATTTGCATTATATAAAAGTCCTCTGCTCAAGATAATTGCAGCAAAGGCAAAATTCTTTATTATTAAAATAAATCAAGGTATCATACCCCTTCTGCATAATGTAGCAACCGGCTTCCATTTAGAGTTAGAATGACCAGGGGTACAGTCCTGGCACCCTTTCGACCTTGCTAAAACAAGATTCAGTCTTAACCATCGAAGACAGCTCAACAACCCATCTTTAAATTTTAAACTCTTAAATATAACTGGAGCATTTAATTGCAGTTGCACTTTAATAAAGTTTAATATCCATACTACTAAAAATCCCACAGGACTGAATTATTTTTTATAATATCATCATGTCCCATTTTTCCTTTACTTTCCAAATCCCACTCTGCTGTCTCTAAGCCTGTTTTCCTTCATCCTATGGTAAACTGAGGTCATGAAGACATAATAAATCTCACAATGCGATTATGTCACAAAGCTCCTACCTACCTCACAGAAGTGTTATGAAATTATTTTTAAACATTAACATACTTTGAAAAGGTTAAAACGTTATTAGAAGGGCTTAGTAATCAGAGACAAAAAACACATACTGTATAATTCCATGTCCAAAATAGGCAAATCCGGAGACAGAAATTAGATTAGTGGTTGGAGGGACCAGGGGACAGACAGCAGGGGAATGACTGCTAAGGGGTGTGGGTTTCTTTTTGGAGTGATGGAAATGTTCTGGGGTTGGACTGGAGTCACGGTTATACAATCTTGTGAATATACCAAATGCCACCAAACTGTACACTTTAAATGACTGAATTCTATGGTATGTGAATTCTATCTCAATTTTAAAAGGGCTTAGTCAACCTGAAAAAGCTACATAATGTATGGTTCCAACTATATGACATTCTGGAAAAAGCAAAACTATGGAGACAGCAAAAAAGGATCAGTGGGTGCCGAGAGCTGGGGAGAGGGGAGGCGCAAACAGGCAGAGCACAGCGGATTTTTACAGCAGTGGAAGTACTCTCTCTGACACCGTAATGATGAATACTCGAACTACGCATTTGTCCAAACCCACAGAATGTACAAGGCCAAGAGTAAACCGTAACATAAACTATGGACTGTGGGTGATTATGATGAGTCAACGAAGGTTCATCAATTGTAACACATGTACCACACCAGCAGAGAATGCTGATAAATTGCTGGGGGTGGGGGGGAATCTCTGTACTTTCCACTCAATTTTGCTGTGAACGTAAAACTTCTCTAAACGAGTAAAATCTTAATAATGAAGTAAATATAAAGTTTAGTAAAAGCCTTAGATATTACTGCAATATTTGAATATCTCCATGAGAAAAAAATCATGGTTCCTTTATTACTATGTTATCAGAACTTACAAGGATACTCTTTAACTACCAAAGGCCTGCTTTTAAAGATTCCAATTTTCAATCCAAAATCTAAAATAGTCTAAAGGAGGTGTACTGTTTTCCCTATTTCAAAAGTGAAGAAATGATGACACAGCAAAGTTATGTAGCTTTATATAAGGTCAGAAAGCTAGTAAGACTCAAACGTAAACAGTCTGGTTTGAGACTCTTTCTCCTTAACTACTATCATGAGTGGGCGAGACCAAAACCTGGCAATGGATGTGGTCACTAATGACCTTAGTGAGTCCATTTTCCCATGAAAAAAAGCAGAAGCCAGATTACAGTAGACTGAGGAGCATCTGAGAGACAAAGAATTAGGAACTGCACAGGATTCCTGTTCACCACTATGACCTTTACCCTTGAGATGTCTTTATTCAAACTGATTTCTGAAGGCTGAAGTTTCCAGAAAGTTGGTCAGGATTTTACTGTACATCAAATCTTTCTTTCCAAAAATGCCTTCAAA